>JAYEPQ010000008.1:33890010-34132646 GCA_036321105.1 Dracaena cambodiana
AAGTCAAGCGAAATCGTAGGAATCAGCAGTGGAATTCGTTTTTGAACGTTCAGTTGGTCGATCAGTCATAAATTAGAGTTTTCCGATCGGATTCAGGAATAGAAAACTCTGACCGCTGGTGGAAAAATTTTTCTGTTGGAAATAAACCATAATCATGCTAGATTATCAAGAATATATAGACAAATATCTGAATCCATCTGTTGGTTGATCACCTTTTGTGATGCGGAATTTGTTGGCAATCTACTGAAAACAGATAAGAAATAACCGGGTGGTTTGTGGTCTTTCTCAACTAAATCTTCTTAATCTCTCAATGGGACAGCAGCCTCTCTTCCTGATGGGGAGAAGAGAAACTTTACGTGATTTAGTATATTGGGGACCATAACCTATAGGGTCTATATATACTGCTCAAGTAGGGTTCCCATAATCCCCTTGCTTGGTCAATATGCGGTATTTACTCATTCATCCCATATCAATTACAGCTCATTAATCCTCATAAATTGCATTGACCCATTACATTCCATAACGGTTCATTTAAATAGCTAATATAATTGTATAATAAATATGTTGACCCACTATTATAGGAAATGAATATTTCCTAACAATCTCTCACTTGGGCTACATATTGTTCTTGAAACAATTATATCACAAATTCCTTAAGCGCGCATCCATATGTTATTTATCCTGAGCCTTTTGCTTAAACAATCTGGTCCATCTCATGTATAAATAATGGAACCAACGCGGTTTTTATCACAGTAGAATCGTGACTAAACCACAATAATCACCATATTAATACACTTAATGACATAGATCAAATATGGATGAGTAGCATGGAAATTATATGTAAAGTGATCTTAAGCATGTCTATTTCCAACTGGTCCTTCTTTAGTCTTTAGTGAGATCAAAGTTCTTTATGCAACGTAAACATTGCACATATAAAACACACTTAAGTTCAGAAATAAAATCAAAATACCATCAATTTATTCTGCAGAAAATCAAATAGTTCAATATCCGTAACATAAAACATATAAAAAAGAACTCCCACTAAACCAATGTATCCTCAAAAATAACACCCATACGAGTAGTGTGGACTTTAGGTGTTAAGCCCTTGGTTAATGGGTTTGCTAGCATAGAATATGTCCTTATATGTTCTATAGAAATCTTTCTATCCTGAACTCTCTCCTTGACAACTAGGAACTTGATATCGATAAACTTCGACTTTGTTGAACTCCTGTTGTTGTTGGAGTAAAGCACTGCCGAGGTATTGTCACAGTAAATCTTTAATAGCCTATCAATGCCATCTACCACACGCAGCCCAATGACAAAATTTTGAAGCCATATTCCGTGATTGGACGCCTCATAACAAGCTATGAACTCTGCAGCCATGGTCGAAGGAGCTATTAAAGTCTGTTTAACAGACTTCCATGAGATAGCTCCTCCAGCCAATATAAAAATGTATCCTGATGTAGAGCGCCTGCTATCATGACATCCCGCAAAATCAGAGTCAGAGTACCCGATGACCTCTAAGTTGTCTGATCTCCGATAAGTGAGCATGTAGTCTTTTGTTCTCTTTAAATAACGCATCACACGTTTGGCTGCCTTCCAATGTTGCAAGCCTGGATTACTCAAATATATGCCCAGAACTCCCACTATAAATGCTATATCGGGACGAGTACAAACTTGAGCATACATTAGACTCCCTATTGCAGACGCATAAGGAACCTTCTGCATCTCTTTTCTTTCAAAGTCATTATTGGGGCATTGTTTGAGACTAAACTTATCTCCTTTAGCTACGGGTGTATCTCCTGGTTTACTATCTTTCATGCTGAATCTACTTAAAATCTTATCGATATAGCTCTTTTGTGATAATTTAAGAATACCTTTAGAGCGATCTCTTAGTATCTCAATACCTAATACAAAAGAGGCTTCTCCAAGATCCTTCATCTCGAAATTTTTCGTCAGAAATCTCTTGGTTTCATGTAGAACGCCTATATCATTACTAGCAAGTAGAATGTCATCAACATATAACACCAGGAAAATATATTTACTCCCACTGAATTTATGATATACACAATCATCAACAGCATTTGTCTCAAAACCATACGAGCGAATTACTTGATGAAACTTGTGATACCATTGACGAGAAGCTTGTTTGAGACCATAGATGGATTTCTTCAACTTACAAACTATAGACTTTGGATCTCTCGAAACAAAGTTTTCTGGTTGAACCATATAAATTGTCTCATCAATGTCTCCATTGAGAAACGCAGTCTTGACATCCATCTGATATAACTCTAAATCAAAATGAGCCACTAGTGCCATTATTGTTCTAAAAGAGTCTTTCGAAGACACTGGAGAGAAAGTCTCTTTAAAATCTATACCTTCTTTCTGAGTGAAACCTTTTGCAAATAGACGAGCCTTATATCTCTCAACATTGCCTTTTGAATCCCTTTTGGTTTTAAATATCCATTTACAACCAATGGGCTTCGCACCTTCAGGCAACTTAACGAGATCCCAAACGTCATTGTCTTTCATAGACTTCATCTCATCATTCATGGTATCAATCCAATTTTGAGAGTTAGAACCACGCATGGCTTGACAAAAGTTATTTGGATCATCCTCTGTCAAGCCAATGCCATCCTCATGTTCTTGAAGAAAGACGATATAATCATCTGGAATCGCACTTCTTCTCTCTCTAGTGGATCTCCTTAATGGCACTTCTTGAGTTTGTACAGCAGGTTGTTCTTAAGGAAGAATCTCATTGTTGTCTTGGTCCGGAACAATGTCAGGAATAGGAGCCTGTACATTGTTATCTTATATTGGAACCATGTCATGAACAGCGATGGGTATAGTGACATGATCACCTTCAGTGACAGATTCTTCTTCAAAGACAACATTCCTTTTGTTTCCTTCCTCCAAAAACTCAACATCCTCAAGGAATCTCGCATTTCCCGTTTCAAAGAAGGATCTTGATGTGGGATTGTAGAATTTGTAGCCTCGAGAGCGTTCAGAGTAACCAACGAAATAACAGCTAACTATCCTTGAGTCCAGTTTTCTTTCTTATGGCTTATAAGGTTTAGCCTCAGCTGGACACCCCCAAATGTGCAAGTGCCTTATGCTAGGCCTTTTGCCTGTCCACAGTTCATAAGGGGTTTTGGTAGCTGCTTTACTTGGTACTCTATTAAGGATGTATACAGCAGTCTTTAAAGCTTCTCCCCAAAGTGATTCTAGTAAGGAGGAATAACTAATCATACTCCTCACCATATCCTTAAGAGTCCTGTTTCGTCGCTCTGCAACACCATTCATGCTAGGTGTTCCTGGCATGGTGTATTGCGGAACAATTCCACACTCTTTGAGGAAAATTGCGAAGGGTCCTGGACGTTGTTCTCCTGATCCGTCATATCGTCCGTAGTACTCACCACCACGGTCAGATCTGACAGTCTTTATTTTCTTTTCAAGTTGAAGTTCAACTTCAGCTTTAAAAGACTTGAACACGTCCAAGGATTGTGACTTCTCATGTATTAAATATAGGTAACCGTATCTAGAGTAATCATCTATGAACGTAATGAAATACTGTTGTCCATTCCAAGAAGCTGTAGGGAATGGACCACATATATCAGTATGTATTAGTTCTAAGACATCTGTAGCTCTTTCAGCACCTAATTTCTTAACGTTTGTTCTTTTCCCCTTGATGCACTCAATACAAACTTCAAAGTCTGTTAAATCTAGGGGTTCAAGAATTTCATCGGACACGAGTCTCTGAATTCTCTGTTTAGATATATGACCTAAACGCTTGTGCCATAAGGCAGCAGAATTCTCATTTAATTTTCGCTTTGTACCACGTAAACTTGTTTGCAGTATTTCGTTATAGGAACTAACCACATCAAGCATGTATAGATTATCAATTATAGGACCGGAACCAATAAAACTTGAATTTTGATAGAGACTAACTTCATTATTTCCAAATGAACAAGAAAAACCTGATTTGTCCAAAGTAGAAATAGAAATTAAATTCCGTCTAAAAGACGGTACAATAAAAGTCTCAAATAAATCCAAATAAATTCCAGTCTTTAATCGTAATCTGAAAGTCCCTATGGTTTCCACTGCAACTTTATTGCCATTGCCCACAAAAATGTATCTTTCACCATCAGTTGGCGGTCGGCTCCACGGGCAACCCTGCATAGACATACTTATATGAGTAGTAGCACCAGAATCTACCCACCAAGTATCTTTAGGTACAACAGCTAAATTAACTTCAGAACAAACTAAAGTTAGAAGTTTACCCTTCTTCACACGCCATGCAGCATACTTGGGACACTCCTTCATGTGTCCCTTCTTCTTGCATAAGTAGCAAGTAAATTCCTCATCTTGCTTCTTTTGTTTTTTCTGCTGAGAAGATTTTTCTGCAACATCCTTAGCTCTTTTCTTTATCCTTTTCTGAGAAGTTGAAACTAAGTGAGCACTTTCAGTCTTATCCCGCATTTGCCTTTCTTCTTCTTGCACACAATGAGATATAAGCTCATTGAGAGACCATTTGCCCCTCCGAGTATTATAACTCACTTTAAATTGCCCAAAGTGTGCAGGAAGAGAGATCAAAACCAAGTGCACGAGTAAGTCCTCAGACAACTCTAACTTAAGTGACTTGAGTTTAGATGCGAGATGAGACATCTCCATGATGTACTCCCTTATGTTCCCTTTGCCTTTATACTTCATAGAAACGAGTTTAGCAAAAAGGTTACTCGCTTCCGACTTTTCATTCTTGGCAAAATATTGCTCAATTTCCTCAAGGAACCTCTTAGCATTCTCATTCTCAGAAATAGAGCCCCGAAACGCTTCTGGAATGGAGCGTTTCATGATCATTAAACACATTCGATTGGAGCGATACCACTTCTCAATTTTAACCTCATTGAGGTTTTCCGTAGTTGTAGATACCAAAAAATAAAAATAATAAAACAGAATAATAATAATTAATTAATAAATAAATAAATAAAATTATTTTTGCTCAGCGGGCCCACCCGCGGGAGGCTCCCGCGGGTGCAACACGCGGGAGAAATCCAGCGGGAGAATCCCGTGGGTTGACACCTGCTGGAGCGATCCCACAGATGCCAACCCGCGGGGTTCCGTCTATTTCCGTTTTAATGATTTTTTCTCTGATATCTCGTGATCAGATTTTTCAGGGATAATTCGAGCCGGATTTCCAGCGGATTCGGTCTATAAAAGAAAGGGATTGAGTCCGGAGAAAGGACTTTTGGATTTTTGGACTTTTGGGCGATTTCGGGCGAGCTCGTGAGATCAAGGAGCGAAGCAGAGCCATTCTCTTCTCGGTCAGACGGTCAACGGAGTGCACCAGCGAGGCTCCATCGCCACCCGAACCCACATAAAAAAGGGGAATAAATCAATATTCCCGTTCTTGTAATTCCTCAGATTTTTTGTAAATCTCAATATTTTCGTTGTAATCAAATAACTTTACAATGGAAGGAGAAATTCAAATTTTGAGCAAACAAGAACTGGCGACCACAGTGAGAGCCCCTTTATTTACCACAGAGAATCTAGTGGCGCAGTCCGACCGGGTGCCGATTGGCTCAATGGTTGAGACGCTGGTCATAGAAGTTGACCAGCAAAAATATGAGGAATTTTTTTTTTCCTCTGATTCGGAGCCTAGGCGTCATCGCCGGGTGACGATGAAAAAAGGTGAGGCGTCATCGCCCACCGGAAATCAAAAGGCGTCATCCCTTATGAAAACTTACGAGGCGTCATCGCCCGTTGAAACTGACAAGACGTCATCGTCTGTCAAGTATACGACGTTATCGCCCGTTCCAAAGTCAAGCCAAAAGTCAAACTAGTCCCTGACCCGCTCCCAAAAGAGAAATTTAAGGCGTAAAACTCAACGAGCACGCCTCAATCATACAAGAAAAGTTGCAGAAAACTCCGGGACAGAAAACTCTGGGACGGTAAAAAACCTCGGAAGCAACCCGCGGGTTGCAACCACGGGTGGCAACCCGCGGACCCGTGGACACCCGCGGATGCCAACCGCGGGTGCCAACCCGCGGTTGCCAACCGCGGGTACAAACAAGCAGTTATCCCGCGAATGTAATCGACGGGTTACGTTCAATGAACACAACTCTCATGTCTCTTCGAGCACGCCTATGGTGAGCACACAACATACACCAAGAATTTTAATTTCTCTATCAGAGGCGTGCGGGGCCCACATAACTACTCAGACTAGTGTGCACTCCAGAAGAATCCGCAGAAGAGTTAGAGAACAATCTAATGCTGGAAAAGAGCTCAGCCCTGAAATATTGCAAACTCTCTAGTATTATGAACCAAATTTGCGAGGCAAGAGGCGTCAAGATGCAAATAGAGAGGAGAAGATACCTCAAGATTTGAGAGAGTATCTCAATTGGAAAAAGAACTCCTCACAAAATATTCCTCACTGCCAATGCGAACAGCTAATCTCAACCGTTCTATCGAACTGCCAATGCAATTCGAAACGCTCCGTTTTTTAGCGGATCACTGAGCCCAAAAGAATACGGACGGTGAAAAAAGTGTGCTCTGGAACTGATCTGCCTGCCGCCTCATCACATATGGTTAATAAAGGCAAAAAGGTGGTCGGAAACAACCCTTCGGATAAGGAAATCACTCCAGGGTCAAAACGAGTCTCTATTGAGCCAGAGAGCGTACTTCTAGAAGAAGTCTCTGGAAGGCTTGAGAGACAAGAAAAACGTCTCGAACAGCAAGAGGAGACCATACAAGAAATAAAATAATTTTTAATTGAGTTGTTAGCTCAAACTAGAAAGAACCAATTCTCGTCGTCTGTTTCTGGTCGGCAGAAAGGAAAACGACCCGTCCAAATAAATGAAGACAGCGGGACGAGGATGAAGAAGTGCCTCCTCATTCAAGAGAGGAAGAGGAAGTGAAGGTTATCATCAACCCTCACGTAGAAAAAATAGAGAAGATGGAGAACCAACTACAAGCTCTTCTTCATCGCAAAAAACTGCAAGAGGTGGGGGTAGTCCGTCCCTATCCCAAAGAATGGGAGACTGTGCCTTATCCTGCAAAATATAAACCGTTGAACCTTCAGTCATTCGACGGTAGAGGTTCGCCGCAACAGCACATCTTCTACTTCCTGTCGCAGACAGGACACCTCATGGGGAACGATCCGACCCTAACTAAGATATTTGCGAGCACTTTAACAAGGCCCGTATTTACCTGGTTTATGCAGTTACCCCAGGGAACAATTAAATCATGGGCCGATGTTGAACGTGAGTTCTTAGCCCGATTCTTTGAAGATGATACAGAAGTCTCTATACTATCTTTGCTAGCAGCGAAGCAAGAAGAAGGCGAAACGGTCAAAACTTATGTCGAGCGGTTTCGAGAACTTTCTGTTCGATGCCCACATGGCATGACGCAGGACACGCTTGTGGAAACCTGCAGACACAACTTGTTGACCGATATCCTAGACAAGATGGGCTCGGTCGAATCCAAATCATGAAAAGATCTGCTTAAGCAAGGTGAACAGGCTGAGGATATACTTCGACGCCTCGAAAAGCAGCAGTCCGCAATCGGAGGCAGTACAAATGAATCTCCATTCCATTTTTCCCGTTCCAAAGGGAATGACATAATGGCAATGGCGGTAGAAAGTACACCGAAGCAGAAACCATGGCCAACTACAAGCAACACAGCAAAGTCGCCCAGGCTTCAAAAGCAGTATTCGTTCAAGGATGAACATACTGCTACTATGTTCAACCTGCTCAGCAAACGCAAAATGCTTAAGTTGCCGGAAAGCAAGAGGCCTGAAGAAGTTGAGAAGACTAACGATCCGAATTACTGCATGTACCATCGGATTGAAGGTCACCCTACAAAGAATTGTTTTATCTTAAAAGATAAAATTCAAGCGTTGATTGACGCTGGAGCAGTTCAGCTCAAAGCTGAACAAAAAAGGAGTTAGAGCTAACTCCGACACATTTAATGTGTGTGGTCTAAAGGTACCACTTGGGCTCACAACAATTCCCAAAACGAGCTCATGGTGGTCAATTTAAACCCCATAACCTGCAAAAAAAATGATGAATCACCCAACGCCATCAAGGCAACGGGAAGAGAATAAATTTCTCGCCAACCCCATCATACTGGGGGTAAAAAGTATGAAATTACCCAACGCCGACAAGGCTACAGAGAGAGAATAAATTTCTCGCCAACCCCATCATACTGGGGGTAAAAAGTATGAAATTACTCAATGCTGACAAGGTTACGGGAAGAGAATAAATTTCTCGCCAAACCCATCATGCTGAGGTAAAAGTATGAATTGCCTAACGCCATCAAGGCAACGGGAAGAGAATAAATTTCTCGCCAACCCCACCATGCTGGGGGTAAAAAGCATGAACCGCCCGATGCCGACAAGGCAACGGGAAGAGAATGAATTTCTCGCCAACCCCACCGTTCTGGGGGTAAAAAGTATGAATCACCCAATGCCGTTAAGGCAGAGGGAAGAGAACCA
The DNA here is from genome assembly GCA_036321105.1 of Dracaena cambodiana. NCBI lineage: Eukaryota > Viridiplantae > Streptophyta > Magnoliopsida > Asparagales > Asparagaceae > Dracaena > Dracaena cambodiana. The sequence goes on from JAYEPQ010000008.1 coordinate 33,898,502, forward strand.
GCTTCTCGCCAGCCCCATCATACTGGGGGTAAAAAGCATGAACTATCCAACGCCGACAAGGGTACGGGAAGAGAATAAATTTCTCGCCAACCCCGTCATACTTGGGGTAAAAAGTATGAATTACCCAATGTTTGCTCAAAAATTGGATTTCTCCTTTCATTGTAAAATTGTTTGATTACAACGAAAATATTGAGATTTACAAAAATCTGAGGAATTACAAGAACGGGAATATTAATTTATTTCCTTTCTTATGTGGGTTCGGGTGGCGATGAAGCCTAACTGGTGCACTCCGTTGACCGTCTGACCGGGAAGAGAATGGCTCTGCTCCGCTCCTTGATTTCACGAGCTCGCCCGAAATCGTCCCAAAAGTCCAAAAATCTAAAAGTCCTTTCTCTGACTAAATTTATGTCTTTTATAGACCGAATCCGCTCGAAATTCGCCTTGAATCCTTCCTGAAAAATCGGATCACGGAATATCAGCGAAATAAATAACGGAAATATGCGGAAAACAACCAGCGGGTTGGCACTTGCGGGAGCGCTCCTGCGGGTGCCGGGATTCCTCCCGCGGGAGTCCCGCGGGATTCTTCCCGCAGGAGGAATTCCCGCGGGGCCTACTCGCGGGGGAATTCCCCTGCTATATATATATATATTTAATTTAATTATTATTATTATTATTATTATTATTTTATTTTATTATTATTATTATTATTATTTAGGTATCTACATAACCCCCTCCAAAATTTTCGAAGTTCTGTATTGAGCCGTATAGAATTTCGAAATACTTTGGATTTTTTATTATTATTATTATTTATTATTATTATTATTATTATTATTTTATTTATTTATTTATTTATTTATTTATTTTGGCTATGAGGCGTGTCAAGAATTGGGTAGATAGAGATAATTGTTAACACATTTCATAAAATATGAGAGGGGTATGATTTTGCTGTGCTCATTGGAGAACAAGTAGAAGTATGATGTTAATGTACTCGTTGGGTAACAAGAAGAGGTGTGATGTTAACATACTTGTTAGTTGATAAGTAGAGGTATGATATTAACGTACTTATTTGAGGTCAAGCAGAGGTATCATGTTAATGTACTCATTAGAATCCTAACCGTTCAGTGACGTCTAGTATGACGGATCAGGAAAAAGACAGAGGTAATATTAAACGTGTCTTGGAGCTCAACCTATTCAGAGGATCTGGTCGTGATAGAAATAAGCTGACTAAACAGAGGTGACGGTTAACATATTTAGCCTTGGAATCGGACTATCAGAGATAACTGTTAACTTGATAGGGGGATGATTTTTGTCAGAGGTAATTTTTAACTTAACGATATCAAAAACAAGTTCATCAGAGATTGTAATATTAGACTTGATGAAGTGTGAGTTTCCTTTTCTGTCAGAGGTGAAAGCTTAACATGACAGGAGATTTAATCGGATTTTATCTCATTTGGTTTTGAATTTTAATGTCAGAGGTATGATTTTAACTTGACAAATATTTTGGAGCGTCACTTGCTCCGTTGGAGAAAAATGACAAGAAAAATTTTGTTGTCAGAGGTGAAATCTTAACGTGACAAGAGATTTATTTGACTAGGATTTTTAGCAAAACCCCCAGTTATTAACGGATTTGATTTGCCTTTACCAACTACCGTTTGAGTTGGACTAGCCATGCTATTCCCCTCAGCATGGTGAGTTGTCGAGAATTTCGTTTGGGTTTAAATGCCAAATTTTTCCTCTTCCCTTTGCCTTAGCAGCGTAGGGCAGCGATATATCCTTATATTCGAATAAGGATACTGCTGTAACATGTTCATCATGGGATTTTTAGCAAACCCCCAGCTATTAATGGATTTGATTGGTCTTTACCAACTACCATTTGAGTTGAGCTAGCCATGCTCTTCCCCTCAGAATGGTGAGTTGTCGAGAATTTTGTTTGGGCTTAAATGCCAAACTTTTTCTCCTTCCTTTGCCTTAGCAGCTTTGGGCAATTCATACTTTTACCCCCAGTATGATGGGGTTGGCGAGAAATTTATTCTCTTCCCTTTACTTTGACGGCGTTGGGTAGTTCATACTTTTTACCCCCAGTATGATGGGGTTGGCGAGAATATGGTTCTCTTCCCTTTACCTTGTCGGGGTTGGGTAATTCATACTTTTTACCCCCAGTATGATGGGGTTGGCGAGAAGCTGGTTCTCTTCCCTTTGCCTTGTCGGCGTTGGGTAATTCATACTTTTTACCCCTAGTATGATAGGGTTGGCGAGAAGCTGGTTCTCTTCCCTTTGCCTTGTCGGCGTTCGGTAATTCATGCTTTTTACCCCCAGCACGGTGGGGTTGGCGAGAAATTTATTCTCTCCCCGTAGCCTTGTCGGCGTTGGATAATTCATACTTTTTACCCCCAGTATGATGGGGTTGGCGAGAAATTTATTCTCTTCCCGTAGCCTTAGCGGCGTTGGGCAATTCATACTTTTTACCCCCCGTATGATAGGGTTGGCGAGAAATTTATTCTCTTCCCGTAGCCTTGTCGGCGTCGGGTAGTTCATACTTTTTACCCCCAGCATGTTGGGATTGGCGAGAAATTTATTCTCTCCCCGTTGCCTTGACGGCGTTGGGTAGTTCATTATTATTATTTTTTTTTATTTTTGGTTTTTTTTTTAATTTAATTTTTTTTTGATATATTTTTTGATTTTTTTTTGATTTTTTTTTATTTTTTTTTATGGGGGTTTAAATTAACCGCCCTGAGCTCGTCTTGGGAATTGTTGTGAGCCCAAGTGGTACCTTTAGACCACACACATTAAATGTGTCGGAGTTAGCTCTAACTCTTTTTTTGTTCAGCTTTGAGCTGAACTGCTCCAGCGTCAATCAATGCTTGAATTTTATCTTTTAAGATAAAACAATTCTTTGTAGGGTGACCTACAATCCGATGGTACAGGCAGTAATTCGGATCGTTAGTTTTTCCTACCTCTTCCGGCCTCTTGCTCTCCGGCAACTTAAGCATTTTGCTTTTGCTGAGCAGATTGAACATAGTAGCAGTATGCTCATCCTTAAACGAATACTGCTTTTGAAGCCGGGGCGACTTTGCTGTGTTGCTTATAGTTGGCCATGGTTTCTGCTTCGGTGTGCTTTCTACCGCCATTGCCATTATATCTTTCCCTTTGGAGCGGGAAAACTGGAATGGAGGTTCATTTGTACTACCTCCGGTTGCAGACTGCTGTTTTTCGAGGCGTCGAAGTATATTTTCAGCATGTTCACCCTGCTTAAGCAGATCTTTCCATGATTTGGATTCGACCGAGCCCATCTTGTCTAGAACGTCGGTCAACAAGTTGTGTCTACAGATTTCCACAAGCGTGTCCTGCGTCATGCCATGTGGGCATCGAACAGAAAGTTCTCGAAACCGCTCGATATAAGCTTTGACCGTCTTGCCTTCTTCTTGCTTTGCCGCTAGCAAGGATAGTATAGAGACTTCAGTATCATCTTCAAAGAATCGGGTTAAGAACTCACGTTCTACATCAGCCCATGATTTAGTTGTTCCCTGGGGTAGCTGCATGAACCAAGTAAATGCGGGCCCCCGTAAAGTGCTCGCAAATATCTTAGTCATAGTCGGATCATTCCCCATAAGGTGTCATGTCTGCGACAGAAAGTAGAAGATGTGCTGTTGCGGCGAACCTCTACCATCGAATGACTGAAGGTTCAACAGTTTATATTTTGCAGGATAAGGCACGGTCTCCCATTCTATGGGATAGGGACGGACTACTCCCAACTCTTGCAGTTTTTTTCGATGAAGAAGAGCTTGTAGTTGATTCTCCATCTTCTCTATTTTTTCTACGTGAGGGTTGATGATAACCTTCACTTCCTCTTCCTCTCTTGAATGAGGAGGTATTTCTTCAACCTCGTCCTCGCTGTCTTCATTTATTTGAACGGGTCGTTTTCCTTTCTGCCGACCAGAAATGGACGACGAGGATTGGTTCTTTCTAGTTTGAGCCAATAACTCAATTAAAAGTTGTTTCATTTCTTATATGGTCTTCTCTTGCTGTTCAAGACGTTTCTCTTGTCTCTCAAGCCTTCCAAAGACTTCTTCTAGAAGCACGCCCTCTGGCTCAATAGAAACTCCTTTTGACCCTGGAGTGATTTTCTTATTCGAAGGGTTGTTTCCGACCACCTTTTTGTCTTTATTAACCATATGTGATGAGGCAGTAGGTAGATCGGTTCCAGAGTACACCTTTTTCACCGTCCGTATTCTTTTAGGTTCGGTAATCCGCTCAAAAACTGATCGTTTTGAGTTGCATTTGCAGCTTGATAGAACAGTTGAGATCAGCTGTTCGCATTGGCAGTGAGGAACATTTTGTGAGGAGTTCTTCTTCCAATTGATATACTCTCTCAAATCTTGAGGTACCTTCTCCTCTCTACCTACATCTTGACGCCTCTTGCATCGCAAATTTGGTTCATAATACTGGAGAGTCTGCAACATCTCAGTGCTGAGCTCTTTTCCAGCCTCAGATTGTTCCCCAACCCTCCTGCGGATTCTTCTGGAGTGCACGCTGGCCTGAGTAGTTGTGTGTGCCCCGCACGCCTCTGATAGAAAGATTAAAATTCTTGGTGTATGTAGTGTGCTGACCATAGGCGTGCTCGAAGAGACATGAGAGTTGTGTTCATTTAACGTAACCCGTCGGTGGCATCTGCGGGATGCAACCCGCGGTTGCAACTGTGGGTTTGTACCCGTGGGTTCGCTCCTGAGGGGTGCGACCCGCGGGTTGGCACCCGCGGTCGGTTGCAAGCCGCGGGTTTGCACCTGTGGGGTTGCTTTTGCGGGATTCAACCCGTGGTTGCATCCGTGGGTTTGCTCCGAAATTTTTCATTGTTCCGGAATTTTCTGCAACCCTTTCTATATGATTGATGCGTGCTCGTTGAGTTTTACGCCTTAGATTTCTTTTTTGGGAGCGGGTTAGAGTTTGATTTGACTTTTGGTTTGACTTTGGAACGGGCGATAACGTCGTCTTCTTGACAGACGATGACGTCTTGTCAGTTCCAACGGGCGATGACGCCTCGTAAGTTTTCATAGGCGATGACGCTTTTTGATTTCCGGTGGGCGATGACGCCTCACATTTTTTTATCGTTGCTCGGCGATGACGCCTAGGCTCCGAATCAGAGGAAGAAAGAAATTCCTCATATTTTTGCCGGTCGACTTCTACGACCAGCGTTTCAACGACAGATCCGATCTCTACCAAATCAGACTGCGCCACCATATTCTCTGTTGTGAACAGAGGGGCTCCCACTGTGGTCGCCAGTTCTTGTTTGCTCAAAAATTGGATTTCTCCTTTCATTGTAAAATTGTTTGATTACAACGAAAATATTGAGATTTACAAAAATCTGAGGAATTACAAGAACGGGAATATTAATTTATTCCCTTTCTTATGTGGGTTCAGGTGGCGATGGAGCCTCGCTGGTGCACTCCGTTGACCGTCTGACCGGGAAAAAGATGGCTCTCTCCGCTCCTTGATTTCACGAGCTCGCCCGAAATCGTCCCAAAAGTCCAAAAATCCAAAATTCCTTTCTCTGACTCAATTTCTATCTTTTATAGACCGAATCCACTCGAAATTCGCCTTGAATCCTTCCTGAAAAATCGGATCACGGAATATCAGCGAAATAAATAACGGAAACATGCGGAAAACAACCCGCGGGTTAGCACCCGCGGGAGCGCTCCCGCGGGTGTCCCGAGGGATTCCTCCCGCGGGAGTCCCGCGGGATTCTTCCCGCGGGTGGGCACCCTCGGGAGGAATTCCTGCGGGGCCCACCCGCGGGGGAATTCCCCTGCTATATTTTTTTTTAAATTTAATTATTACTATTATTATTATTATTTTATTTTATTATTATTTTTTTTTAAGGTATCTACACCCAACGCCGACAAGGCTACGGGAAGAGAATAAATTTCTCGCCAACCCCTTCATACTGAGGGTAAAAAGTATGAATTACCCAACGCCGTCAAGGCAACGGGAAGAAAATAAATTTCTCGCCAACCCCATCATGCTGGGGTAAAAGTATGAACTGTCCAAAACCGCTAAAGTAAAGGGAAGAGGAAAAGTTTAGCATTCAAGCTCAAACAAAATCCTCGACAACTCATCATGCTGAGGAGAGGAGCATGGCTAGCCCAACCCAAACGGTAGTTGGTAACGGCAAATCAAACCCGTTGATAGCTGGGGGTTTGCTAAAAATCCCACGACAAATCTGTCACAACAGTATTCTTTTCCGAATATAATGATACATCGTTGCCCTAAGCTGCTAAGGCAAAGGGAAGAGGAAAAGTTTGGCATTTAAGCCCAAACGAAATTCTCGACAACTCACCATGCTGAGGGGAATAGCATGGCTAGCCCAACTCAAACGGTAGTTGGTAAAGACAAATCAAATCCGTTAATAGTAGGGGGTTTGCTAAAAATCATAATCAAATAAATCTCTTGTCACGTTAAGATTTTACCTCTGACAGCGAAACTTTTCTCGTCATTTTTCTCCAGCAGAGTAAATGACACTCCAAAATATTTGTCAAGTTAAAATCATACCTCTGACATCATAATTCAAAATTAAATGAGATAAAATCCGATTAAATCTCCTGTCATGTTAAGGTTTCACCTCTGACAGAAAAGAAAACTCACACTTCATCAAGTCCGATATTACAGCTTCTGATGAACTTGTTTTTGATATCGTTAAGTTAAAAATTACCTCTGACGAAAATCATCTCCCTATCAAGTTAACAGTTATCTCTGATAGTCCGATTCCAAGGCTAAATACGTTAACCGTCACCTCTGTTTAGTCAGCTTGTTCCTATCACGACCAGATCCTCTGAATAGGTGGAGCTCCAAGACACGTTTAATGTCACCTCTGTCTTTCACTGATCCATCATACTAGATGTCACTGAACGGTTGGGATTAAAATGAGCACGTTAACATGATACCTCTGCTTGACCTAAAATAAGCATGTTAACATCATATCTCTGCTTGTCATCTAATGAGCACGTTAAAATCATACCTCTGCTTGCTATTGAATAATTGAATATGTTAACAGTTATCTCTATTTACCAAATTCTTTAAAACGTCTGATAGCCAAAATTAAAGAATCCAAAGTATTTCGAAATTCAGTACGGTTCAATACAGAACTTCGAAAACTTTGGAGGGGGTTATGTAGATACCAGAAAAATAAAAATAATAAAACAGAATAATAATAATAAATAAATAAATAAATAAAAATTTATTTTTGCTCAGCGGGCCCACCCGCGGGAATCTCTCCCGCAGGTGCACCCGCGGGAGCGATCCCGCAGATGCCAACCCGCGGGGTTCCGTCTATTTCCGTTTTAATAATTTTTTCTCTGATATCTCGTGATCCAATTTTTCAGGGATAATTCGAGCCGAATTTCGAGCGGATTCGGTCTATAAAAGAAAGGGATTGAGTCCGGAGAAAGGACTTTTGGATTTTTGGACTTTTGGGCGATTTCGGGCGAGCTCGTGAGATCAAGGAGCGAAGCAGAGCCATTCTCTTCCCGGTCAGACGGTCAACGGAGTGCACCAGCGAGGCTCCATCGCCACCCGAACCCACATAAAAAAAGGGAATAAATCAATATTCCCGTTCTTGTAATTCCTCAGATTTTTGTAAATCTCAATATTTTCGTTGTAATCAAATAATTTTACAATGGAAGGAGAAATTCAAATTTTGAGCAAACAGTAGTAGAAGTGGGTCGATCCGTTCGAAGTGTCAGATCTAAATCCATACAACCGAGGACAATCTCCACGGTTTCTTTCCAGACTTTGAAATTCGTCCCGCTCAATATTGGGATATTGCTGACTTGGGTAGAAACATTTGAAGCAGTAGCAGCAGAGACTGGATAAAGAGAAAAAATAAAAAATACTCACATTTCAAATAGAACAAGATATGGAAAATTAATCCAAATTTGGAGACCCATCACAAGATACCCAGCACAATATTAATTACTAGTTTTTGGACAAGAAAATTAACTGTAAGTGGTACTCTCAATGCAATAATCAAATATTAACGATCAATTCTGTCAAACAATAGCTTTTCTTTGGATCAACAATTGTTCACATGAAAACATTTACAATCATCACATATTTATCATCGCAGTGTGTCGTTATTTGGCTAAAATGTGACTTCCTTTGGGTCGAGCACAGTTCGCATAAATAGCAACACAAATAACATCTATGTTTATTATTGTTATTATTATTTTTTATTAGATAAATTAATTTTCCACAATAGAGGTTACTTTGGTAACATATTGCTTTAATTCAAAATAATAATAATAATAATAATAATTCCCCTTCAAATTTATTATTCAGGTGAAAAGAGTATGAACTATACCCGACAATAGCTATTAAATAGACAATTAAAACAGACACCAAAATTCCATAAACTTGAAATATTTCTTTATTTGTCTCTCTTTCTCCTTATTTGTCTATTTTTCCTTATTTCTTCATTATATTTCCTTAAATGAGTCATCCATGAATATTTATTTTCTATAAGTAGATCTTTATGAATATATGTATTTTTATATATTCCATAAATATACACAGAATTATTATTATGTAACCACAACTTTAAATTACATATTTACTACGTAATAAATGTTTATACAAATATAAACTAAATGTGATACATATCACCCAAATATATTTTTATGTCTCAAATATTAAATAATCCAAACAATCAAATCTTTAATTAAATATATATATATATATATATATATATATATATATATATATATATATATATATATATATATATATATATATATATATATATATGCATATGAACCGATTGTAGAAATATTTATTATTATTATATTCTAAAACGTAGTCATATGCGTATAATTTAACAAAACTGGATCAAATCCAACCAAAATTCAAAACTGTATACGAACGCATACCGAATAATTTTAAAAACAAGCCATATGCGTTCATGTCATATAAACAGAAATTCACAAATCATCCCAATAATCTAACAACGATAACCTGCTCTGATACCACTTGTTGGAAATAAACCATAATCATGCTAGATTATCAAGAATATATAGACAAATACCTGAATCCATCTGTTGGTTGATCACCTTTTGTGATGCGGAATTTGTTGGCAATCTACTGAAAACAGATAAGAAATAACCGGGTGGTTTGTGGTCTTCCTCAACTAAATCTCCTTAATCTCTCAATGGGACAACAGCCTCTCTTCCTGATGGGAAGAAGAGAAACTTTACATGATTTAGTATATTGGGGACCATAACCTATAGGGTCTATATATACTGCTCAAGTAGGGTTCCCATAATCCCCTTGCTTGGTCAATATGCGGTATCTATTTATTCATCCCATATCAATTACAGCTCATTAAGCCTCATAAATTGCATTGACCCATTACATTTCATAACGGTTCATTTAAATAGCTAATATAATTGTATAATAAATATATTGACCCACTATTATAGGAAATGAATATTTCCTAACATTTTCGACCAAACTCCAACCAATTTCGGTCATAGTCAGACGAAACCGCCAAAATCGACGATCGTGTTCACCCCTAGTTGCAGCAGAACCATTGAGTTGTACTCACATAGATTGCCAGTTGTTGCAAGTCCTATGGCGAGTTATTCGCTATTCCACTTTGTGATAAGCATGTTTTTCTTTCATTTTCATGTCCCTATTTATCTGTGTTTGTTTTTATTTTATTATGTTTTTTCAGAAAAAATATATTTTTATGAAGAATAAAGAATAAAAATCCAAAATATAAAGTTAAACACCCAAAATTAAAAGCCTAAGATCCAAGTATACCATGAGAGATTTAAATATGTAATCAGGACAAAGATAAAAAAAGAATCAAATCAGAGTACAGACAAATTAATAAAAAATAAAGGAGTTAAACAGATGGTTGATCTGAAAATCACATAAATCAGTCTATTATGGATAATATTTCAAAAGATAATTATCGTTAAAGAGATCCTCAAGTAAAAATAAATAAATAAATAATAAAAATTTAAAAAAAAAAATCAATATATCATGAGTTCAACCAACCTAATCTGGTTTGAATAGTATTTGGATATGATTGTGATTTTTTTATTGGTAATTTGTAATAGTATTTATCTGTCTCACTCCTAGATAAAAGGGATGAGAGGCTAGTCTCTTTATCTATCTCTCTCTTGGAGAGGTCACATCGTTTAGGCTGTGTTTGGATTGAGGAAAAATGAAGGAAAAGAAAAGAAAAGAAAAGAAAAGGGAAAGGGAAAGGGAAAGGGAAAGAGAAAAGGAAAGAAAAGGATATGGAATTTGGTTTTCTTTTTTATGTTTGGTTAGAAAGAAAATAAAGAAGAAAATCTCAAGAAAATTTTAGAAAAAAATAGTTTCTTATATTTGGTTACTCAATAGAAAATTAAAAGGAAAATATAATTCTAATTAAACTATAGAGAATTTTAATATTAATTTAATATTATTGATATAATTTTTAATTTTTAAATGATTAAGCATATAATAACCAAATGGTTCAAACTCTATAAAAATTAAAAATATCTTGGGACTAAAATTATAAGAAAATTTACGCAAAAATTTCTCTCCCTTTTTCCTTTTTCTCTCAACTTTCATTTTCTTTCATTTCTCTTGGATTTGAGGAAGAAAATAAAAAAGAAAAAAAATTTAATACATTTTCTCTTACTTTCTTTCCCTTTTATTTTCTCTCTAATTTTCCCTCTAACCAAACATTGGAAAGCAACTTTCTCTTTCTTTTTCTTTTCTTTTCCTTCATTTTCCCTCAATCCAAACACAGCCTTAGGGCTTGTATGGAATCTTTTTCTTCGTCAATTGCATCAGGTTTTTCGTGTAATATATCTTTTCTTTTATATATATATTTAGGTCATGTTTATTGTTTTATGTAGTTATTAGAAAGGTGAAACTATTTGAATATACATATTTGATCCATTCTTTGGGTCTCTTTAAATATTATGCTTAAATAACAAATATAATATTTTAAATAATTAATTGATGATTTATAGCCTAACTAAACAGTAGACAAGATTAAACTAACTATTCTCCTAAATTTACTTGATAATTACTTTAGAAATTTTAAATAATTAATTGATGATTTATAGCCTAAACAGTAGACAATATTAAACTAACTATTCTCCTAAATTTACTTAATAATCACTTTAGAAATTAACTGGAAGGAAAGAGAGAGGAGAAGAATGGAGAGAGGAACCCAGTAAGAAGAGAAAGAGAGGAGGAAGAGGGAAGGGAGAACTAAAGTGAAGTAACTCAGGGATATAGGAAAATTCAGACCAAAAATATAGCTGGGGGACTAAATTGTGGTCATTTAAAGGACTTTGAGAGACTAAATTATAAATATAAAGATTTGGTAGACAAAATTCTAATTTCTAAAGATTTAAGAGCTACGTAAAAATCCCTAAATTTTAGTAAGCCAACCACATCAAGAATCGGTCCTCCACGTCGTTAGCTTTAAATGCAAGCTTAAATTTTTGGATCAGATCGATTTTCGGATTTGTTTTTAGAGCCTATTATGCTCTCGGGGCCCGACTTTTCTCTCCAAATGCTCCTCTCAGCTTCGAAATCAACTCCAAATGAACACCACTACCAACAAAGCAAAGTCATGATAACAAGTCCAAACTAGATAACTATTTTAAGTCTGAGGACTCATTAGGGAACATAAAAATTAAGTTCAGACTTGACTACATACGCAACCACACATATTTGTATTCTGCTACAAAACAAAACATGAGTTGTTGTAAAACAACACGAGATATATATACGACAATGAGCATAAATCTGAATATGGGACTGGAAAAATAATAATGCAACAATGTAATCAAGAATAAGTCGTATGATGAATGTTCTGGATTTATGATTCCTTTTTTTTTTTCCCCAATTCAGCTTTCTCGTTACTCATTTTTATATTTACTTCTTAAGCAAATTTATCTCATTAACTTAGTCTGCAATAAGTAGTATCAACATATACTCCGCTTTTCTCATGTAGAATCGTCTGTATAAGCAGTATTGATACATAACTATATTTAATTTTATTCTGAAAGATGTATAAACATATCATACATTAATTTCATTCCATCATGTCCATATGCAAATATTAACAATGTATTATAAAGCACATACATGCATAAATGCAACATTTTCTCCTCCTTCCAAGGTTAATATATATATATATATATATATATATATATATATATATATATATATATATATATATATATATATATATATATATATATATATATATATATATATGGGATTACTGTAGGTGAGCCTCCAGCTCAGGAAAAGTTATGTGAGCTAGCGGCAAAACTACAATGATCCAATAACTTTTTTTTCAATTTTTTTTAACAATTACTATCTACACCTACTTAACTTCTTTCAGATTAAATTTCATAAATTTTGGAGTTTATTTACCCTTTCATCAAGTGCATACAAAATGTTTTATTCATTGAAAACCGTTAATTTTGTGTTAACTTGATGGAATACCAAATCAAAACTAAAATCCAAGAAATTGAGTATGAGTGAACCCTAGGAGGTCAAGATCATAATTCAAAAGAAATTTTTTAAAAAAAATTATTAGAGATAGTAGAAATAAACTGCAGCTCAGATAACTTGCGTGAGCTGACATCTCATTTCCATATATCTCTCTCTATATATATATAGAGAGAGAGAGAGAGAGTAATAAAAATGAGCTGATAACTCATTTAATTTATCTGAATTATAATTTATTTATACTATCTCCAATAATTTTCTTTCAAATTATTCTTTGAATTATATTTTCAATCCTCTAGAATTCACTCATATCAAATTTCTTGAATTTTATTTTTGATTTGACATTTTATCAAATAGACTCAAAATTCACATTTTTCAGTAGATACAAGCGCTAGGAGTCTACATCCAAGACCAGATGGAAGGTTCCCCAGCAATAAATAATTTGAAAGGTGTAAAGATTTGAAGATCAATAAAAAAGATTTAAAAAAGTTGTAAATTTCTATAAATAAAATTACAAATAAATTTAGTGATAAATTTTTAACTCAATTGTATTTATATCCATTTATACATTTTATTGGATCATTAATAAAAATATTTCCATATACATTTCACAACATGTAACAATTTAGATCAAATTTCTGATTTAAATATTTCTCTAATTTAACTTCTAAGAAACTCAACTTTTTTAGTTTTAAAAAGTTCTATTTAAAAAATTGAAGAAAAAAAAAACAAAAATCATGCCAGGAACCAGATGGCACAAGTGGGACAGACCTGAGCATGAAGGGGGCATGGGCCGATCCAAGCACAGAGTTTTTCCACGCAACATATTCAAAGGACAGCAAAGCTTGAAACGGTAAAGAAATCTTTGTCGGGATTGAGAATTTTCTCTTTTTTTTTTTTTTTTTTTTTTTTTTTTTTCTGACATCGAGAATGTTTCTTCTTCTTATGTTTTTGTGTCGACATTACGATTTGTTACCGCTGAAAGCAAAGTTAGCGGGATACTCCCGACTGTATTCACTTATCCTGGACAACTTAATAGCTCCTTCAACGGAAAGGAACAGTGCCTTTGTAACTAGTCAGCTCTCATGAGCATGACAAGCAATAATTTTGGTACCACCTCAAGGCCCAAAAGATCTGTGAATCCACAGCGATCCTACAACAGAACAGAGTTTGTTCATGAGACAAGACAGCCAGAGAGGAATCAGATCTTATGATCTATATCAATGTAAACTCTCACATAGAAAATGTGCTTGATACTATTACAGTCAAAACGAGAGACAGCTCTGAGTGTCCATACCATAAAATGTTTAGACTGCTGAACACCCAAGTGAAGGATACGATTTTGCTAGAGAATGAAACAACGATGTTAGTTTTTGACAAGCCAACCACACCAAGGCGACAAGTTAAACTATTCTCATACACATATTGAAGCACAATCAGTAGCCAACCTTTGCAGCTAGTTCTCTACGATGATCTTACTCAGCATCTTCAATCTCTCCATCTTCTGGTATGCACACATTGCAGGTAAGCACATTGTTGCACCTGGAAATTACAGATGATGCCACATTTAATGGTGGGGAAATCAACTAAACAGATGTCAAGTCATTAATGTCCAAATTCTAATATTTATCACTACTCTATCGTACATATCCTTAATTATGTCAATATATTTGATGGGGACTCCCTTCTTCATACATGTCCACATTAACACCTCTCTAGATATCTTTTTGACTTAAAACGTGGGATTTATGAAGATTCTATCCCAAATATTCTCCTTCTCTAACAGATTTATGAGGAGGAATAGAAGCATGGCACACCTCTCTCGATATCTTATCATAGACTTTTTCTAAATTAATAAAAGTATATGCAGATCTCTACTTCTCTCTCGAAATCACTTTATAAGTTGACGAAGCCAATATATAGTTTTTATTCTCGATCGCCCAACATGAACCAAACTAGTTCTCTAATATTCTAGCAATCTGTCTCTAACATATATTCAATTACACTTTTCCAGAGTTTCATAGTGTGATACAGAAGTTTTATTCCATGGTAGTTAGAACAATTTTAAATATCATCATTGTTCTTATATAGAGCTACTAAGTTACTCTTCCTCTATTTATTAGCATTTTTTTAATTTACCAAATCTTATTAAAGAGGTCTATAAAGCATCCTCGCACCCATCTCTCCTAAATATCTCCATATTCAATAGGAAACTCATCTGAACCAGCAGTTTTTCTTGATTTCATCATCTTTAAAACCTCATCGGATCCTTTAATTATGCATGTAAAACTACGATTCATATTCTCGCTAAAAGGCTTAGTTATTGTTGTTGATGGCCATTGTACATAAAACTTATAGATATCATCAGAAACAAAAAAATACATGTACGTCCGAAAAATTGAATCTTCCTTATATTGCCAATTTGATTTGGAATTACAGCAATAAAAGAAACATTACAAATAGAAAATCGAGATTACAAAAATGGGGATCGATTGATTTCGATTCCTCTTTATTTTTGTGGGTTCTGGCAGCGGTGGAGTCTTAATTCTGCACTCCGTTGACGATCTGATCTAGATTGGAATGAAGATTGATCTCTCTGGAACTTCTGGACTCTTTGAAAAAATCCTCCTCCAAAAAGAATCTCATTTTTAGACTCTCCGTCTTTGGAAAATTGCCTCTAAAAAGAATCTCCCTGCTCTGAACTTCGCTTCCAATTTTATAGATTGAGGAGCGTTTCCAATCCGACTCAAAATCTTTCCGTGAATCCGAATTAAATCTACGTAATTAATTCCTAAAAATCTGGATCAACATGCAAACAGAAACAGAAGCGGAACGGAAGCGGAAGACATCCCGCGGGTTGCAACCCGCGGGAGCTTCCCGTGGTGGCAACCTACAGGAATAATTCCCGCAGGTTGCAACCCGCGGGGAATATTCCCCATTTTTTTTTCTTCTCTTTTTTTTTTGAGATGTCTACATAACCCCTCCAAAGTTTTCAAAATTCTGTATTGAATTGTAGCAAATTTCGAAACACTTTGGACTCTTTGATTTTAGCTCTACAGTCTTCATCGTGATTTTTATGGTATATTGTGAACCATATTCTGAAATCACTACCTTCCAGCTGTTTTATTGCTTGAGGTATACTGTTGAACCTCTTCAATATATCAGAGATTGCTTCTAGCGAGTTTTTTTTATACTGGCCATCGTACCTGTGCGGCTGAGCTAAACTTTTGCTTGTAGCTTTACTTCAGAAAATTTGTTGTCTGCATGCAAAAAATATTTTTGACGTCTCGCTCGGAGGCTAAGTGCATAACAGACGTGTAATAGATTTGATAGACAGATGTAACTATTAACGTGTCTTCTGGAATATGAGCAGAGGTATGATATTAACATGCTTATTCGATAACAAGCAGAGATATGATTTTAACGTGCTCATTAGATGACAAGCAGAGGTATGATGTTAACGTACTCATTAGGTGACAAGTAGAGGTATAATGTTAACATACTCGTTAGATGATAAGCAGAGGTATGGTGTTAACATACTTACTTGAGGTCAAGCAAAGGTATCATGTTAACGTGCTCATTAGAATCCTAATCGTTCAGTGACATCTAATATGACGGATCAGGAAAAGACAGAGGTGTCATTAAGCATGTCTCAAAACTCGACATATTCAGAGGATCTGGTCATGATAGGAATGAGTTAACTAAATAGAGATGACGGTTAACGTATTTAACCTTAGAATTTGACTATCAGAGATAACTGTTAACTTGATAGGGAGATGATTTTCGTCAGAGGTAATTTTTAACTTAACAATATCAAAAACAAGTTCATCAGAGGATGTAATATTGGACTTGAAAAGTGTGACTTTTCTTTTCTGTCAGAGGTGAAAGCTTAACATGACAGAAGATTTAATCGGATTTTATCTCATTTGATTTTGAATTCTGATGTTAGAGATATGATTTTAACGTGACAAATATTTTGTAGAGTCACCGGTTCTGTTGGAGAAAAGTGACGAGAAAAGACTTACTGTCAGATGTGAAATCTTAACATGATGTCCAAAGCCCACACACACCCAAGTGCTATCATTTCCTAGATATTTTATATAGATGTCCAATGACCAAATCCAACCAAAAACAAAAAAAAAAAATCTCCAAATTCGTCAATTTAAGGAACATTGCAAAAAAAGCTAATCATTTCTGCTAGGCAATAAAGAACAATCAACAAGATTATTGGTGTTCAACCCATTTGAGCAAGAAATAGAAAATTGAACAGAAGATAAAATAATAATTCAAGGCCAAGCAAAATTTCGTATGCGAGTTGAGCAAAGCAAAATTGGTTCTATTAGGGTTTGGGTACATGTTTAGTAGATCGAATTAGCTAGTTTGCTTTCAAATTGAGAGAAAGAGACTAACCGCTATTGGAGCGAAGAACGAGCTTCAAGAAAGAACCCTGGAATTATTTTTAGGGCACAAAGACAACGAAGGCGGGCCGGGAGACGAGCGCAGTTTTTTCAGGGCTCGGGAAAGGAGGACACTGGAGTGGGCCTACGCCTCGTTGGGCCTCGTCCAATTAAAATACTATTTTGTCTTTTCTAACCTAATGTTTATTGACAAATTTAGTTAAGCTCTTTTATCTTTTTAACTTGGGAAGTAGATGTTGTGGGATAACTTAGATGTCCTCATATGATTCCTCTTCTCCTTTTATTCTTTTTCCAATTCATTAAATAATAATAGGAGTATTTACTGGTTTGTCCCTCAAATCTTTATATATTATGATTTTGTCCTCCAAATCTTCATATTTAGGATTTTGTCCTCCAAATTTCATAAGTTACAATAATTTAGTCCCCCTCTCTAAGTTTGCCCTAACACAATTAAATTTTTGACCATTTTACCTCTCTCTTCTTCTTCTCTCTTCCTCCTCTCTTCTTCTTCTCTCTTCCTCCTCTTCTTCTCTCTTCCTCCTCTCTTATTCCAATAATATGGATAAGAGAATCAAGGTACTGTTTCTTATGACCCTATATTATGATATTTGAATGTTAGGTGAAATGTGCTCAAGTCCTTCTTGAGGCCGGTGCTGCTGTTGATGCAACACCCCACCCGGAATTAAGCTCGTTTAGAAATTCCGAATGTTTAGAAGACCGTGCAGTGGTGTGTTCGTTTAGAAATTTTCTTGTGATTGTGAGCTCTACCGTGAAACACTAGATTTATGTGCGCTCTCTCGTTGAACCAACCTGAAATTGAAGAAATTGGAAAGACCTTATGAGATGCATTTGAGATGCAAATTCTGAGGAAAACAAGATACAAGAAGTCGGTGCTCAAGTGCTAACAGTTAAATCATGCAGCAAGCCTCTTGAGTACAAGTTTACAGGACTCACGAAATCACAGGAAACAAACATTAAGCTGCTAGCAGAACAATAGTTGAGTGCGAAACAAATAGTATCTCGAGAAATGGTTAAGTTAAAATTGAATTTTTCTTCTCAGCATCAACCAGTACATCCCTTCAATTGTTCTTCAGCTACACTCAACGATCGGATTGCTATTCACCCTTGCAGCCAAATATTAACTGCTTCAAGAATATGACTTCTTGAATCAAGTGAAAACAACGATGAATCCCCTTTCCCTGTTTACACAATTTACAACACTAAAATGATAACTCACGGATGTTCCCAGACGATGATCTCAACAATGGATGATGGTTCGAACTAGAAGTGTTTGGAATTGTTGTACCTTGTGTGATCTCGTTTCTCAACCTACATTAGAATTGTTCCCAGACGATGATCTCAACAATGGATTATGGTTCGAACTAGAAGTGTTTGGAATGCCAGAATTAAACATCATATTTTGCGAGGGTGCAGAAGACGAAGGATTAATTGCAGAGAGGGGCAAACGAGGTCCAAAACCGTACATTTGCTGCCGCTGCATGAACTGCAAGTGAGGATGGGTATTTGGTGGGGTGTTGTTGCCAAATGTTGTGGGCAACATGTTTGCCTGCCCAACTGAGGCTGCAATGGTTGGTGGCCGAGTGCTTGTATTCAGTGTGTGCATAGCTGCTACAGTTGGTGGTTGAGGTCCTGCTACAGCAGGTGATACAGTGGAGAGCAATGTTTTTGTTCTTGTCCAGTGCATCAACAACAGCACCGGCCTCAAGAAGGACTTGAGCACATTTCACCTGACATTCAAATATCATAATATAGAGTCATAAGAAACAGTACCTTGATTCTCTTATCCATATTATTGGAATAAGAGAGGAGGAAGAGAGAAGAAGAGGAGGAAGAGAGATAAGGAAGAGAGAAGAAGAAGAGAGGGATAAAATGGTCAAAAATTTAACTGTGTTAGGGAAACTTAGAGAGAGGGACTAAATTGTTGTAACTTATGAGATTTGGGGGACAAAAGCCTAAATATGAAGATTTGGGGGACAAAATCATAATATATAAAGATTTGAGGGACAAACCAGTAAATACCCCATAATAATAAAGGGGATATTGTGGTGCTTAAATTATATATTTTGATAACATAGAAAAAAGTGAGAGAGTTTTTTATACTTGATTTTTTGTATCTGGATTCTTTAAAATCACAAGAGACAAATTTCTCAATAACAATTATATTGGTGGCGTACAAAGACTTAGAATTTTTGAATGACTTGCTAATTACTAATTACTACTTGTAAATTGTATGAAGTGCCTTATTAGAAAATTTAATCACTCATATATTTTTTTAAATTTAATAATAACCATTCTCGAGTCTAGTAAAGAGGAATCAACTATTTTCTTTTGAAAAATATTAGTAGTTATTGAATTAATAAATATTTTTTTTAAGATAACATGTTAAATACATGTAAAGTAAAAAAAGTTAAAGGATTTTCTTTTTTTTCATGATATTTTTGGGCTCAGATATGTACAACATGTTATTTTTGGATTTGGGGGCCATATCAAAATATATTTAAAAAATAAGAATTTAAAACAAAAAACTCACAATATTTTTAGAAAATTATAGTAAACCACGATCCAAGTCCCCTCTTTTGTCCAATCAAATACGAAAGGTTAAGAATCCAATGGCTGAAAACGCTTTAAAGCCCTTCTCGCGGATCGAACTGGATCCAACGGTCAACACAGAAACACAGTCTCCCGAAACTGAACGCCAAAGCACCTATATAAGAGCAACGTACCTCTCTCGAGTCGCACCACACAAGCTCCGCCAAAATTCGAAAGCGCACCAAATCTCGATAGCGGTGAAAAATGTCAGGGCGAGGGAAGGGAGGCAAGGGGCTGGGCAAGGGCGGAGCGAAGCGCCACCGGAAAGTTCTCCGGGACAACATCCAGGGCATCACTAAGCCGGCCATCCGCCGCCTCGCCCGCCGCGGGGGAGTGAAGCGCATCAGCGGCCTCATCTACGAGGAAACGAGGGGGGTCCTCAAGATCTTCTTGGAGAACGTCATCCGAGACGCCGTTACCTACACGGAGCACGCGAGGAGGAAGACGGTGACGGCCATGGACGTCGTCTACGCCCTCAAGCGCCAGGGTCGCACCCTCTACGGCTTCGGCGGGTAGATTTGGCCGTCTAGATCTAATCTTATTAGGGTTTCGTTTTGTTCGGTGTAAAGAATGAAGGAATGATTGATGGAATCTAGCGGTAGCTGAGTTTGGTAATTGGGAAATTTTAATGAATGGATTTGGTACTTTATAGGTTTCGTCTTGTTAGGGTTTTGTTTTGTTTGGTGTAAAGAATGAAGGAATGTTTGAAGGAATCTGGTGGTAGCTGGATTTGGCGATTGGGAAATTTTAATGAATGAATTTGGTACTTTTTGGGGCTTAGTATGGTGGTTTGGTTAGTGACTTGATTAGTGTACTTAGGTTTAGATGACAATTTGGGATTTTCTAATTAGTTGGCTGTTGAGTATGGTTTAAATTTAGTGGGAATTCAATCTGAACAAATAAGAATTTGTCACTAAAACTCATCAAAATTCCAAACTTGTAGTGAGAATTGAAAGAAATTGTTTCAACGGTGTTGTGCCATCGAGATGGACTTGGATGAGAGTGGCCCAAATTTTAGAATTACAGGTAACTTACAAGATGCAGATTTGTAGCTAAAGTTGCAGGGGCCAGTTGATACCTTACTGCTAAAGGCAATGATGTAGATGGATACTCGGTACTCTTCCGATGCTAATGGCAATGATGTAGATGGATACTCTTCTGAAGAGCATACACTAGAGGTCTATGTCTAGTCTTTTGCAGATTTGTATTCCAACATTGTACCTATGGTCTATGTCCTTTGCAGATTCTTTTTATATAACAGGAGTATAACGTTTGAACTCATTAAGTTGAATCAGTTATCATATACTGTTTGCTGCTTGCTAACAGGCACATACTTGGGGGCCTGTATCAGAGTCAATACCCATTTTTTAGTTGCAAGTGGGATTTATATAGCATTGGCTGCCACTAGATTCCTTGTTAGCCGTCTCCTGTGCCATTCTATCTTTCGAATGGGGGTGGTATAATTTTAGTTGCAATATGATTTATATAGCATCGGCATGCTATCTCTCAATTGGGGACGGTATATTTTTAGTTAGCAATATGATTTACATAGCATCGGATATGGGTTATTAGCAATGCAAGTTTTATGCGGGCAAGCCTCCCTGTGTCGTAGGTGATCAGGTAGCCTCAGCCATTCTTCGTCATGATTATCCATCCTCCGCTAGTTTATGCTCTTCGGAAGAGTATCCATCTACATCGCTGCCATTAGCAGTGAGGTATTGACTGGCCCCTGCAATTTTAGCTACAAATCTGCAATCTTGTTAGTTACCTGTAATTCTAAAATTTAGGCCACTCTCATCCAAGTCCATCTCGATGGCACAAGCACCGTTATACAATGATGTATGATCAGGTTATTTTCTCATTTTTCTCTGCTTTTTTTCTTTCTCTAAAATGCTTTGAGATTTTCTCGATGTACTGCATATTGATCATCTTGAATTTTCTCGACATACTTCAGGATGATCATCTTGATCCTGTCACTTACTCTTTTCAAAATAATCAATTCTTCTCAAGTATTATACATCAGCTGCTTGGCATTTTGTAGTGACAGTTGAAGGGGGAGAGAGTTTTTGATTTGTGTATTTAATGGCGGAGTTCAGTGTTTTTATCAATTTTTTATCTTCTTGGTATGTTCTTAGAGTTTAAGCTTATGCTAATCTGTCAAATTGCTGAATTTGGCAAAACATGTAACACTCGTTTGTTACTTGATTTGTTGGTTTCCAGCAAAATCTGTTCATCTTGTGATCTACTACAGTCAATGTCTGGTTTGTGCTCAATATTCATTATATATGCATCAGATTTGTGAGTCTATATTACGCAAATATACTTGAAAATTTTCTCCGTTTTTACCTTGTGCCGAGTCTTTCCATTTTCTCACTATTCTGCATTCCTTAATTTCCTCTACCGTTATTTCTAGTGGGGAAATTCTAAATGCGCACCGCAATTGACTTAGTGAGCACCATTTTCCCCTATGTTGTAAATCACCTTACTATAGGATGCGGGGCTCACAAAGTAAAATGTGGTGCGCATTTAGAATTTCCCTTTCTAGTGGAGTACTACGAAAAGGAAAATTTAGGGTTTGCAAAGCATGCGAAATTCAAGTTTAAAGATCGTTGTTCTATTAGTTATGTTCAATTATTAATTATTAGGGAAATTCTAGACGGGGACACAACTTGACTTAGCCAGCACCATTTGCTTGCTTACTGAGCGCTGATGAATTTGGGTGGCTCTTTGAGTCCCACATCGGCTGGGTGCTAAAGATTTGAGTCCCACATCGGCTGGGTGCTAAAGAGACACCACCCATGAGTTCTATAAATAGGGCCTTGTGTTTTTGATTTTGAGTATTCAAAATAATTAGTTATTATATAAAACTGTTCTGAGAAAACAGTTTTTATTTTGGCAAGTTTTCAAATCTGAAAAATTCCAAGTTGTAATTTTGGGTTTTTGGATTTTGGAAAAATTCTCTAATTCTTGGAGAACTTTCCAATTTACCAGGGATTTTTGTAAATTTGAAACTTTGGTGATAGTGGATTGATTGTTGGCGTCCGAGGACGTAGGTAACATTTACCGAACCTCGTTAAATTTTGTGTTTTTTCTTATTTTTGCATTAGTTCTTGTGTGGCACTATTTTGGGTGCCTATTTGTGTGGGCAAGATATCTGTCTTTCGCAACAAGTGGTATCAGAGCCGAACGTTCGACCTTGGCAAATTATTGAAAAATGGCAGAAGGTTCTTCGTCTACACCGGCTAAGCTTACTCTGACTAATGCAAAGTTTGAAGTTGAGAAGTTTGATGGCCGCAACAACTTTGGTATGTGGCAGTGCGAAGTCTTGGATATTCTTTATCAGTAAGAGTTGGATGTTGCTCTGGAAGATAAGAAACCAGAGAAGATGACCGATAAATAATGGGAAAAAATTAATCGCCAAGCATGTGGTACTATCCGATCTTGTCTCACAAGGGAACAAAAATATCCTTTCATGAAAGAGACATCTGCAAGTAAGATGTGCAATGAGCTGGAAAACAAGTTTATGAAGAAGAGCAGTGTGAATCGGCTCTATTTGAAGAAGAAATTGTTCCGCTTCCGGTATCTCAACCAGATGAAGATCAGGCTTTATTATTGTTGGCTTCTCTTCCTGATGAGTATGATCACATTGTCACTACTCTCCTTCGTGGTAAGGATAAGGTGACTTTTGATGAGGTATACAATGCATTGTACAATTCTGAGATCAAAAAGAAAGATCAGAAAGAGCATGGGTATAATATAACTGAGGTGTATGCTGCCAGAGGCCGATCTCAAAGTCGTAAATCCAATCAGAGAGGCAGATTCCAATCAAGAGACAAACCTGATAAAGATGAATGTGTTTTTTGTCATAAAAAATGGCATTGCAAGAACGATTGTCCAAAGTTGAAGAAGAAAGATAAGGGTAAGGCTGATTCTGATGCATATGTAGTCAAGTGAAGATGATGACTCAGATTTTGCACTAGTTGGTCTACCTTCAGTTTCTCATTCTGATGAGTGGATTTTTTATTCTGGATGCACCTACCATATATGTCCTCACAAGGAGTGGTTCTTCAATTTTGAAGAGTTTGATGGAGGAGCTGTTTTTATGGGCAACGACAGCTCTTGCAAGACAATTGGGATAGATTCAATCCGTTTAAAGAATCATGATGTATCAACCAGAGTTTTGATAGATGTTCGATATGTACCAGATTTAAAGAAGAATCTCATCTCTTTGGGAGAATTAGAAGCAAAAGGTTTCGCTATATCTATCCGAGATGGAGTTCTCAGAGTCCCTTCAGGCGCACTTGTAGTGATGAAAGGAACGAGGAAGAATAACTTATACTACTTTCAAGATAGTATAGTTATTGGATCAGTAGCTATAGCCTCTGAAGAAGATGCAGATGCATAAACATCCATGTTGTGGCACATGCGACTTGGTCATGTAGGTATGGAAGTTTTGCAAAATTTAGTGAAGAAAAGCTTACTAAGAGGTGCAAAAATCGGTAAATTAGATTTTTTTGAGTATTGTGTCATGGGAAAAAAGACAAGAGTTAAGTTTGGCACTGCTATCCATAATACTGAAGGAATTTTGGACTATATTCACTCTGATATTTGGGGTCCTACTAGAACACCTTCTTTGGGAGGTATGCATTACTTTGTTACTTTTGTTAATTATTACTGTAGAAGAGTTTGGGTGTATCTGATGAAAACTAAAGATGAAGTGTTGGGAATTTTTCTAAAATGGAAAACGATGATTGAGACTCAGACAGGCAGAAAGATAAAGAAGCTTAGATCAGATAACGGTGGTGAGTATAAAGTGATCCGTTTCTGAAAGTTTGCCAAGATGAAAGTATTGTTCGACACTTCACCAATACAGATTCACCACAGCAAAATAGGGTGGCAGAATGCATGAACATGACTTTTGTAATGCCCCCACTTCGGCTCTACTTTTTTTTTTTCTTTTAAATGGGCGACATTGCTTAAATACTATAAATAACCCAACAGTCTCATGATCTTGGGATAACCGTAATTACTGTCATGTCAAGATGAATAACCATATCTGAAACTGAAAGGATTTCATTTATACAGAGAGTTGATTACATAAAATGGCACACTGCTCTAAATATTTACACAAAAGAGTTAAATACTACAAGTTAAAGCAGTGCCCAGCAAAAGGAAACAAGAACAAGAAGTGCGAAGTACCCAAATAGTATTGTGCTAGTATCCTCTACTCGACCTGGTTGGTGAAGTAAGGATCGTTGTCTGGAGCAATCTCCCATTCTCCACTTTCGTGATCTGGGCTTAAAAAAACCCAGGGGATTAAACTCAGCAAGTAACACAAAAGCAAGAAACACGTGTACTATCACAGTACAAATAAATAAAAGAATAAATAAATTGCGTTGGTACAAACGTATCCTAAGAGTACTGAAAATGAATTGCGTAAGACTATCCATTCAAATAGCAAAAACAAATCATATAAAGGTGACAGGTGTAAGCGAAGTAAATATCAATCATGTTGCATGTAACCAGAACTATGTAAGTCATTCACAAGCTTCATGTAAAATTTAACAGGTATATATGATGTTAGTGTTGGAATTGAAACTCAATGATGGATAAGATAGCGCGCAGTTTCTCATATTGTACAAGTGCCCGTGCATACCCGGGACCCGGCCTCTAACTCATGACGCTAAACCATGACACACCGCTAGGTGCTACAAGTCAGACCCCGTTAAATGAAACAAGTAACGGGCATCACCCATATGGTGACTCATGTATCAGACGGTGGCTCAGTACTACCCAGTGCTGCTAGTAAAAGGCCCTCGGCACCTAATCAAGAAGTTGGCCAACAAGATTCTTGTACAATACAGTACTTATCTATCCATCATGTAGTTTTTCCCATGTTAGTAATGCATATGATATACGTGAATTGAAGGAAACACGTGGACTTTCATGTCAAATTGTATACATATCATTTCACAAGAATCAAGAGTTCAGGAATCAAGATTTGGAATCATGTACACATGTATCATAAGAATACTTCATGTCATGTAATAAGGATACTAGAACTTGTTATCACGTCTTGTAATAAAGATACTAGAATTTGTTATCATGTCGTGTAATAAAGATACTAGAATTTGTTATCATGTCGTGTAATAAAGATACTAGAATTTGTTATCATGTCGTGTAATAAAGATACTAGAATTTGTTCTCATGTCGTATAATAAAGATACTAGAATTTGTTCTCATGAATAATCTTGCCTTCATGTATCATGTTGATATTCACATGTCATGTTATCATAAATCCGCGAATCATGTCAAGTGTATAAATCTGTGTTTCTCTTGAAGCTGAAAATAGCCAAACGCGAAGCTAAAAATTGCCAAACGCGAAGCTGAAAATAACCAAACGCGAAGCTAAAATTTGCCAAACGCGAAGCTAAAATTTGCCAAACGCGAAGCTGAAAAAAGCCAAACGCGAAACTAAAAATTGTCAAACGCGAAACTAAAAATTACTAAACGCGAAGCTGACAATAGCCAAACGCGAAGCTGAAAATTGCCAAACGCGAAGCTGAAAATAGCCAAACGCGAAACTAAAAACAACCAAACGCGAAGCTAAAAATTGTCAAACGCGAAGCTAAAAATTGCCAAACGCGAAGCTAAAACTAACCAAACGCGAAGCTAAAAATTGTCAAACGCGAAACTGAAAATTGCCAAACGCGAAGCTAAAAGGTTAGCTCCGCATTCTGTTGTGGAAAATCCTATTTACTTAGAAATTCTCCACTGCCAACATCTGTAAATCAGGCTAAGTATGCAGATCCGAAATGATGTAAAATTATCCATAAAGAAAAAGGAATCATGTACTCATAATACAAATCAAATAATTTCCAAGAAAGATCATACTTGCTACTTGCACTCAAATTCAATTCAAAGAGAGAACAAGAATAAGGTGATACTTGCCTCTATTCCCTTTAATCTCCTCCTTTGTTTTAGCAAAGTCTCCCTTCTATTTCCTTTGCTCAACGAACTAGAAGAACCAGGGGTAAATAGTGATTTTTATTTTGTTCTTTTGATAAGAATTCTCTTTGAAAGAATAAGGTTATATATGCCTAAGGGCATTTTGGTCACCTTGTCCTCTAGTCTAGTCCTAAGGCTTCTTGCATGCATGACAAATGTCAGTTAGAGTGCCACCTCTCACTCTCTTCTAACAA
Source organism: Dracaena cambodiana (assembly GCA_036321105.1). Taxonomy (NCBI): domain Eukaryota; kingdom Viridiplantae; phylum Streptophyta; class Magnoliopsida; order Asparagales; family Asparagaceae; genus Dracaena; species Dracaena cambodiana. The sequence goes on from JAYEPQ010000008.1 coordinate 33,925,251, forward strand.
CTCATCCCCACAAAATGCCAAAGGGGTGACCTTAGAAACTTAATTAAATTTGAAGGTATATAGAAAGAAATTTTTAACTTGATAATTTATAATTTAATAAACATGATAATTTTGGGGTGTTACAACTTTGCTGGAGAAAGTTCGATGTATGTTGCTTAATGCTGGGTTAAGTAAGGGATTTTGGGCTGAGGCAGTGACTTATGCATGTCATCTCATTAATCGATTACCATCAGCTGTGATTGAAGGCAAGACACTGATTGAGATATGGTCTGGAAATCCTGCTTATGATTATGATTCCTTACATGTGTTTGGTTCCACTGCTTATTATCATGTAAAGGAGTCTAAGTTGGATCCAAGAGCCAAGAAAATATTGTTCATGGGAATAAGCTCGGGAGTGAAAGGATATCGCTTTTGGTGTCCAAATTCAAAGAAAATTATTTTTAGTAGGGATGTTACCTTTGATGAATCTGCCATGTTGAAAAAGGTGACACTTAGTAATTCTGGAAAAGAAAAGAAGACCACTAATATTCAGCAGCAGGTGGAGAGTACTCCGCAACAGGTGGAGTTTGAAAAAGCTAGATTTGACCCAGTTTATATCGACAGTCCAATTGCAGAGAAGGATGTCGAAGAAAAAGAAGAAGAGGTTTTAACCCAAGAACCTCCACAACAACCAAGCTCAATTGCACATGACAGGCCACGTCGAGAAATTAAGAAACCTACTCGTTTCCTTGATACAGCGGTGGCCTATACACTTCCTGTTATAGATGATGTTCCTTCCACCTATAGAAAAGCAATTAAAAGTTCAGAAGATAAAAAGTGGAAGAGAGCAATGGATGAAGAGATGCAGTCTCTCCAGAAGAATTAAACTTGGGAGTTAGCTCAACTACCTAAAGATAAGAAGGCAATATGGTGTAAATGGGTATTTACAAAGAAAGAAGGATTTCCTGACAAAAATGATGGTCGCTACAAGGCAAGATTAGTGGCGAAAGGCTACGCTCAGAAGGAAAGAGTTGATTATAATGAGGTATTTTCTCCAGTCGTTAAACATTCTTCTATTCGGATTATGTTAGCCTTAGTAGCACAGTTTGATTTGGAACTAGTTCAACTTGATGTGAAAATCTCGTTTTTACACGGTGATTTGGAAGAGGAAATCTATATGACTCAGCCAGACGGATTCAAGGTTGCTGAAAAAGAAAATTGGGTTTGCAAATTGAATAAATCATTGTATGGATTGAAGCAATCTTCGAGACAGTGGTACAAGCAATTTGATCAATTTATGATAAGTTTAAAGTACACTAGAAATAAATTTGATCACTATGTGTATTTTCGCAAGCTACATGATAAGTCATTTATTTATCTACTCTTGTATGTGGATGATATGTTAATAGCTTCAAAGAGCCAAGAAGAGATTGATATGTTAAAAGCTCAGTTGAATCAAGAGTTTGAAATGAAAGATTTGGGTGAAACTAAAAAGATTCTCGGCATGGAGATAAGCAGAGATCGAAAGAGACGAAATGTTTGGTTGTCTCAGAAACAATATCTGAAGAAAATGCTACAGCATTTTGGCATGACAGAGCAATCAAAACCTGTGAGTATCCCACTTGCTTCTCATTTCAAGTTAAGTGCAGGTTTATCTCGTAGCACAGATGAGGGACGTGAGTATATGTCGAAAGTTCCTTATTCAAATGCAGTTGGTAGCTTAATGTGCGCTATGGTGTGTACGAGACCTTACATTTCACAGGTAGTTGGCGTTATGAGCAGGTATATGCATAATCCTGAAAAAGAACATTGGCAGGCTGTGAAATGGATTTTACGATATCTTCTGAATACCGTAAATGTTAGTTTGGTATTTGAGTGTGATGATACTCTTGGTCAGTATGTTGTTGGATATGTTGATTCTGACTACGCAGGTGATTTGGATAAACGTTGATCAACTACTGGTTATGTGTTTACTCTCGCTAAAGCACCAGTAAGTTGGAGATCTACTTTGCAGTCCACGGTTGCTCTGTCTACTACAGAAGCAGAATATATAGCAGTTGCAGAGGCTGTAAAGGAGGCAATTTGGTTACAGGGGTTGCTTGAAGATTTGGGGATTATTCAGAAACAGATTATTGTGTATTGTGACAGCCATAGTGCAATTCACTTGGCAAAGAACCAAGTCTATCATGTACGGACAAAGCATATCGACGTCAGGTATCATTTTGTGCGGGAAATTATTGAATATGAGAAGATACTACTTCATAAGATTGGAACTGCAGAGAATCCCGCTGATATGATGATCAAGGTAGTGACTTTAACCAAATTCAAGTATTGTTTGGATTTGCTGAATATTTTGGCAGTTTGAAGATTTTCATTTGGAGGCGCTTACGATGTGGGTCATATTCGCCAAGGTGGAGATTATTAAATTTGGGTGGCTCTTTTAGTCCCACATCGGCTGGGTGTTAAAAAGACACCACCAATGAGTCCTATAAATAGGACCTTGTGTCTTTGGTTTTGAGTATCCAAAATAATTAGTTATTATATAAAAATATTCTGAGAAAACAACTTTTATTTTGGGAAGTTTTCAAATCTGAAAAATTCCAAGTTGTAATTTTGGGTTTTTGGATTTTGGAAAAATTCTCTAATTCTTAGGGAACTTTCCAATTTACCAGAGATTTTTGTAAATTTGAAACTTTGGTGATAGTGGATTGATTGTTGGCGCCCGAGGACGTAGGTAACATTTACTGAAATTTACTGAATCTCGTTAAATTTTGTGTCTTCTCTTGTTTTTGCATTAGTTCTTGTGTGACACTATTTTGGATGCTTATTTGTGTGGGCAAGATATCTGTCTTTCGCAACAAGCGCCACCTCTATTTATAAAAAAAAAAATTAGTTTTTTTAGGATTAATTACACTTAGATTTTTTGTAGTATGAGGATGTATAATTTATCATCTCTAAAGTTTAAAACTCTTATTTAAATCCTCTGGACTATCTAAGTTATCGTGTTTTAATTACACTCACATCTCTGGTCCTAGAAATTTAAGTGAGAGTTTTAAATTTTAAGGCTGATAAGTTATATACTCCAGGGGCGTCTAAACGGAGTTAACTATTTTTTTTTTTATTTACAGTGAACACCGGTTTCTTCCAATTTTTTCCTCTGCTTCCTAAATTTTTTTTTAAATTGGACCCGTCTTCCTCTTTGTTTCTTCATCAATGGCATCGGAGTCGAAAATGCTAACTAGCCCTTGCGAAATGGACCACCTCGTTATCTTCCTCCACCACTCCAAATCCCCCTTTGGCCTCCTCCTCCACCTCCCCCACCGCCTCCTACTGCTTTATCTCCACCTCCTCGTCCTCTTCCATCCCCTTCACCCCCGCTAGGCCCTGTACCAGCCCCGAGGGAGGGCCTGTCACGTCACAAGCCATGGGAGGGCCGGTCGAGATGCTGATGTCGGCGGTGAGGAGCAGAGTGAGGAGGTGGGGGGACGCTATCGATGGTGAGATCTTTGCCGGCGACAGGAAGGGGTCGGCTAAGGTGGAGGGGGAGAAGATGGCTGCGGAGGTGGTGTGGTTGGCGGGGAAGATGGTGGAGCGCGGAGCGGTGGAGGAGGCTGTGAGAAGGTGGGGGAAGGCGGGCGAAGAGTAATTTTGTCAAAATGAAAAATGAAAAACTTGTTTTTATTTACAAATTAGGGTATGGTGCTCGCTAAGTCAAATTGTGTGCTCGTTTAGATTTTCCTTAATTATTAACTCTTCGTATGAATAAACCAAATGTCCGATCACACCATTACATCATCAGAGCAGTAGCAAATTAATCTTCTGTTTAAATAATACAATTCTCTGCATGTAATAAAAGTAATGAAATACGGAAGGACTATTTATCCACATTTTATACTAAAAAAGGAAAAAAAAAATAATCTTCATGTTTTGATAAGATGAGGTGCATGCTGACAGTTGGTTTGATCAGGAAAACAACGAATTGGCACTTGGAAACAACAATGCCCCGAAGAGGCATTAGTTTGCTTTCAAGTGATTAAAACAAAGCACAAGGTCAAGCTCAAGGTTATTATATAGCTAAGTTAATAACTAAGAGGTAGGCATCCAAGTCTCTGCACTAAATAACAAGGGTACTGAAATAAGATGAAGAATATTCATTCATATCTTCTTTAGAATAGATTTTCAATTGCGTGTCCTAATTGACAAAAACCCATGAATTTTAAATTATAAGTTATCATTTTTTGAGTTAATTGTCTTTATTTCTTTGTCTTTTCTTGAAAATTAGACGGAATCGATTTCTTAAAAAAAAAATAAGCCAGAAACGGCTTGTGGATCTCGGATTGAACAATGTTTTGAATTTGTGTTATGAGATATTATAGTTGTTAATATCATGTCTTAGCTTAAAAAAAAAAATGTAAGTAGCCCGAAACTAGTTCGAGTATAGTTTGAATCTAGAATGACTAAGCTACAATGAAGAAAATATATTGTGGAGATTCCTACACAAATTTATGGTGGACTAGTTTAGGAGAGAGGCTCCCTATTTTCCTCTCCTTACTTGTTCTTTTTCTTAGTTTCTTTTTCTTTTTCATGTAATTTCTTTTCATTGTTGTTGCTCGCAATGTGATGAACAATGTCGGTTGAATATCTTTTCCCTTTACTAGAACTTGTCAATGGGCGCAAAGTTATTTAAGCATACAACACGAATCAGAATTCGTAGGGAATATAAAAGGGGTAATAGGGATATTATCGAGAGGATTTGAAATTTAATTCTCTAGCATTTGAAACTGTAAGTTAGGACATTATAAATTAAAATCCAACTGCATAAATAAAATTTATTACCTATGAATCATATAAATGAAAAAATTTATATGATTAAATGAAGTATTTGTCATATATTATGACCTTACAATATTTATCTTTTAGCATAATATTTTAAGCCGGTCATATTCAAAGATCATTGTCAATGGGTTAAACTTCTTTAAATCATATAAATTTTTATATTCAGACTATTTAGATAGTAATATAACACAATTATATGGTAAGATTTTAATTTTTAATGTCTTAATATATAGTTTCAACCAATGTTTAAAATAGCGATAACGTAACGTTTTGTCTCTGTTAGGTTATGTCGCATATAGCATAACGTAAGTTATGTAATTTCCTATTTATTTAATTAAAAATAAGTATAAAACTATATAAAATAACTTTTATAAATTTAGAAATAAATTTAAAATATCAAAAAAAAGAATATAAAATTATTTTCTAATACATATTCTAATCTAATTTTATATTAAGTTTTACTATATTTTTCACATTTATTTTCATAAATTATATTAAGTCTTCAACCATAATTCCAGTTATCATTTAAATAAGAAAATAAAATTTTATTTTTTCTTATTTCAATTCCAGTTATTATCATTATTGTAATTTATATTTTGTAATATTCAATTTATCTTATTTGTAATTATTAATTTTAGTTCAGTTAAAAATTCAATAAAATCAACAAGATATTTCAGCAACCAGAGAAGAATACAACAAGTGAAGAAGGAAACAATTGCAAATTAACAAATTAGCAATTCCATAAGCAATCAAACAAGCCAATAACTGATTAAGAAAATTACAACAATTCATTGATAAGCAAAATAATAATCAACAATAATATAGAAATGACTAAAAAAATAATTATAAATAATGTAATATAATGTAACTTAACGTAACGTTACGTAATATAACGTAAAATAACATAAAAAATGTATTGTTATGGTGCACTGAGTTATTTTCAATTGTTACAGAGCGTTGGGGCTCCGTTAGATTACGTAACGTAATATAATAGGTTTTATAACGTGTTATTTTCAATATTGGTTTCAACTTGCCAAGATTAACCTTCTTGATAGTTTCCAAGTCAAACTCGTAATATGGGAATATTTAGAATTATAATAGTATAACAGAATCATATAGTAAGATTTTAATTTTTATAGTAAGATTTTAATTTTTAATGTCCTACCGTGTAGTTTCGACTTGTCAGGATCAAATTTTAACCCTCTCGATAGTTTTCAAGTCAAACTCGTAATATGGGAATATTTAGAGTTTTAACAATGCGTAACTTTACTGTTTTCTTACCAAATTGTTTGGTTGTACTATTACCTTTTTTCGTTAAATTCTTTTAATAAAATGGGAGGATAACTACCATTTACACCAAAAAGCTACATCTATATATAATTGTAATAATTCTCACTTTTTGCAAAGAAGAGAATTAGAGAGTACTTCAGGGCTTGTCCAAAGAAATTATAACGTTGAAAGAGGGAAAATATTTATATAGTAGTAATTTTCACTTTTTGCAAAGAAGAGAATTAGAGAGTCCTTCGGAGCTTGTCCAACGAAATTATAATGTCAAAAAAGGGAAAACATAATGAACATGATACAATCTCCCCTCGTGTGAAATAAAATTGTTGGACTTTAACCCCTATTAGATCATATATTGTTTAATTCTTTTATTATTTTCTTCGTCTTTTTTTTTTCCTTAGTTTAGAATACCAAATCTTCTTACTAAAGTTCAAATATGGTATTTATAAATAGACCACGGTCGTTGAGTGTTCCCCTGTCAAAACAGTAATTACATAAAAGTTTTAATAGAACCGATATGGATGTACTAGGAATTAGGAGTTAGATACTAAAATTAATCCAAAGCAACTTCTTAAAAATCACAACTAGGGTTACAATATATGCATAAAATTTTGCTAATATGTCAAGACCTCAATTAATTGAAGGGGGAAAAAAAAAGTTATGGCCGAGCTAAATCTTCAGTGTCATTATCTTTATCAATTTATAAAAGGTTTTTAAGTAATTTCTGGCATTTTTTTAAATCTCGGATCCCAAGTTCCCGTAATACCCTCACTCCGTCATAACGTCTCGGAGCAGCTCACCTCCCTTAACGGCGCCGTAACGTTGACGTCGACCGCGACCTCCGATCCCTTACAACTTAATGACCGTATAACCCGCCACGCCCCCTTCCCACTCTCGATCCCGCAAACGCCGTCAGCCACCTCCGCCGTCGCCGTCGGCCCCCGCCTCCTCTGCTGCCGGATCTTGATCTCGTCGATCCCCATCTCCGCCGGAACCCTCACCGACCAGAAAGCCAGCCAGTACCACCTCGGCCGCACCCTGCTCGCCTTCAACGCCGGCCTGGGAGGGTTTCGCTGGGGGCCCATGGGATCGGACGTGGCCCGTCTCAGCTTACCGTGCTCTCCTTCGGTGAGCTTACCGCCGCCACCGCCGTTCTTGCCGCCTTCTGACTCGCATCGCCGGTAGTCGTAGGAGTGGGTCTTCAAGATGGAGGGGAGGAGTTTCCCGTCGCGGATTACGTCGTCGGCGATGCAGATCTCGGAGCCGCCGCCGTGGCGGCCGCCGGAGAAGAATTCGAAGGAGTTTGGGTATTGGGTCATGACTTGGTTTGCTTGGGGGAGGGACGGAGACGTCGGAGAGAGCGGGGGTTTATATATTAGGATTGGGGTTACTTTGGGAAAAGAGGAGAGAGAGGAGTTTAGGCGGTGTTAGTCTAGTTTTTCTTCTTGAAGGATTGCCGAGGAAAACGAGGGGAAATTCTAAATGCGCACCTAAATTGACTTAGTGAGCACCATTTTCCCCCATGTTGTAAATCACTGACACTTTACCATGGATCTGGTGCTCACTAATTAAGATGCGAATTTAGAGTTTTCCGAAAACGAGGGGAATTGGAATGCGGAGGTCGACGATTTCGAAATGTCCGCTTTGTCTCTGTCGGCTTCTTGTTGGGAGTTTCTACAGGGGCACACCATTTTTCCTAGTGAGCTCACTTTGCAAGGCATATTTGGTTCGTCGGATAGTTATTAAGTTGGCTCACTAGAAAAAATGGTATGCCACCTTAGAAACTCCCCCTCTTGTTGGTTGGGTTATTAACGGGTCGGATCTGGTTTTGGATATGATAACATCAGCACATGAATCCAAATCAACTTTAAGCGGGAATTTCTAAAGGGGCACAACTTTTTTCCTAGTGAGCCCAGTTAAAAACTTCTATAATATTACAATTTTGCCATCGAATTTTTTGGACCAAATTATCCTTATCTTCCTTCTTCCCTTTTCCTGAGTTCAGTTAACCCACAAAAAAAAAAAAAAAAACTCCTAAAATCCGCAGCGAAAGCAGCGATAGCAGGCAAAAGAGTGAGAAGAGATTTGATAGTGTTGGATTTAGATAAGAGAAGAGGAAGAGAAAGGAGTAGTTGGGTATTTGGGTTAGAGATGATTTTTTTGGAAAAAAAGAAAAGAGAGGCAGAACTCCGGTCCGAACTGTGAGTCCGGACAGATATCTCTAATCCGTCTTCTTCTGGTTCGAGACATAAATGCCGTATCGGGTGCATCAGGAGTGGATTGATCTTGTCTTTGTTCCTCTGCTTGCTCTTTTGGTGGTTCTTCTGGCTAAGTGCAACCAGTTAGTATGGCTTTAATCTTCACAAGTGCACTAAATAGCATCTCATACCACTTCCTGAATGCCTTCTCCCCTTGCGCAAGTAATGGATCGATTATTACTTCTATGCATGTATATCTCTGTAATATTAATGAAGGAAAAAAAAATAAGCATCAGATAAACTTGGTATTATATGGGACATAAAATATTATATTTTATATGTGCAAATAAGTAGTAACAAAGTATAATTTACTACAAATATCATATTTTCTCTATTTATCTTTTTGCTGCAATATAGTGTAATATTAAAGTTTAAAGATACTGAAACCGTCTCTTCTTACTTAATTAACCATTAGGACAATACCATTAAACTTCTAAATTAACTACTAAATTTTAATATTAACGTCCATAATTAGAAAAAATAACTAAAATTTTGCATATTTTACAACTACGATTACAATATTATATTTTCTTCATAATTATAATCTAAATATTAAAAATCAAAATTAACAAAAAAATGTTAGAACCAATTTTGCTAGTTCCTTCACTCTTCCTCATCTCCATCCCAACAAAATCACAATGAATACTTGTTTGGTCCAAAAATAAAAAAATTTTAATTTTAAAATAAATATTACTAAATTATGAAAACTCACATACTAATGGAGGGAAGTCGGCGGCAGCGACGGGAGAACACCGGCAGCGGCGGCGGTGTCGCGGCGTCGGCGGCGGCGGGTTCGGCGGATGGGAGAGAGAGGAGATTTGGAAGGAGAAGGAGGTAAAGAAAATGATAGAGAGGATGAGGGGAAGTAGGGGGGAGAGGGAAGAGTAAGTTAGGGTTTTGGGTTTGGGAGGTCGGAGGAGAAATGAGGAGAGAAGAGGGAGATGAGGAATATATAGTTTAAGGGTATTTTCGGAATACCAATGTGCTCACTAAGAAATTCTTCCCTTTACTAAAAACACAGTGGGCTCACTAGGAAATCTGGGCTCACTAGGAAAAAAGTTGTGCCCCTTTAGAAGTTCCCCTTTAAGCTGGACAATATACCGTTTATATATAAACGTTCTTTTAAAAAAAAAAAATAAATAACTTGAATGGAAAAAATTTTTAAAAATTGATTTTTACATATCTGTCCCTTAAATCTTAAAAAAATAGAATTTAGTCTCTCAAATCTTCATATTTATAATTTAGTATCTCAAATCCTTTAAGTTACAACAATTTAGTCCTCAGTCATATTTTTTGTCCGAATTTCCTATTATACCTCTGAGTTACTTCACTTTAATCATTCCTTCACTCTTCCTCCTCTCTTTCTCTTCTTACTGGGTTCCCCTCTTCATTTTTCTCATCTCTTTCTTTCCAGTTAATTTTTAAAATGAAATAACTGAAGGGACCCAATAAGAAGAGTGAAGAGAGAGATAAATGAGAAGAATAGATAGGGAAACCCAATAAAAAGAAGAAGAGTCCTAGAAAGAGGGAAGAGAGTACGAAAGAAAAGTAACTCAGGGGTATAACGGGAAATTCAGGCCAAAATAGGATTGGGGACTAAATTATGGTAATTTAAAGGATTTGGAGAGTAAATTATATATACGAAGATTCGGGGGACTAAATTCTAATTTTTAAAGAGGTAAGGTACATGTATGTAAAAATCCCAAAAAATAATCATAATTTTCTTTTTGTTTTGCGAGAAGTTAATGGTTCGAAAAAATTTCGTCTGTTATGGCCAGGTATTTCCCTCTGTTGCATAATAATAATAATAATAATAATAATAATAATAATGAATTGCGGTTGCATTGGCCATTGTGCGTTAGAATGCCCTAATGCCTCCCTCTCAAAAGTTACGTTACTAATGCCGGTGACACTAGACTGATTTCCTCTCGACAAAGCTGATGCTGATACGAGTGCCACGGATGTCATCGACTCGAATCTAGTTGTTGATAATAAGAACGCGACTCCCTACACTTGAATTAATATTAGAGAAATTCTATTTAGGCATTCATTTGGGGGATTAGAGATGTGCCGCGACAGGCAAAATTAAGAGAGAAGAAGAGAAGGTTAAATTCGGAAGAAAAAATAGGCGTATAGAGTAAATTGACGATGATTCAAAATAGGAGTTAGGTGCAGAGAGTAATCTATACGTCAAGAGTAAATTGTCGTGCGTAAATAGAATTTCCCTTGATATTAGACCTTAGGCACCTGCCTTCAGACTCCTCTAATGCGACTGATTCATCACCACACTCAGCAAGTGAACCCTAAAATTCTCCGAAATCTTCGTAGCGTGATGAGGAACAAGGCCTCTTAGCTCACAAGCATGGGGCCATGCTTCTTTGGACCGTCGGGCCAAACAAAATTAAAAAAAAAAAAAAATCTGATTTATCAAGTATTAAGAAGTCTGAGTGATATATATCTTTTGTAAAATAATTAAGACCTCTTGAGCAATGATGAAAATGTGTTTAAATCACATAAATTTTTATACGCCATCTGTTTTGATCATTGATATCATAACTAATGGTTTGGATTATTAATATACATCTCCTATATTGAGATTTAGAAACGATTTCCATATATAACTTTCTATAGAGACACTCTAAGTACATCGTGTATGTATGAACATGAGCTTGTGTACGTGCGTGCGTGCAATTGATAGACGGTTCCTTCGCATTTCATTAAAGGACATGTAGGCTCTATTTGGTTTGATAGAAAATGAAAGAGAAGAAAGAAAATGAAAGAAAAGAAATGAAAATAAGAAAGAAATCTAGTTTCCCGTTGCTTGGTTTAAAAGAAAATTTAGAGTAAAAGAAAGTTGAGATAAAATAAGATATAAAATTTTCTTTCTATTTGTCTTTTTTCTATAGAAAATTTTTTACTTTTATTTTTTATTTTTTGATAGGGGATTGGATGGAGTTTGGAAAAAGCTTTCTCTTAATTTTTTTATTTTATTTTTTATTTTTTCTTAAATTTCTTTTTTAGTTTCTTTCCATATCACCAACAAAAAGAATTTGTTTTTTTTTCTTTCTTTTCTTTCATTTTCTCTGTCTTTTTTTCATTTCTTTCATTTTCTTTCAAACCAGAAATAAATACATATTGATATAGAGTAATATACTAGAGTCCCTCGCTAGTGAAAGGACTACCATACTAATAAAAACAAGAGAGACAAAAATATAGGAAAAAACATAGGAGGAGTATGTCCTACACTGGACTTCTAGAGTTTGCAGCCAGTTGTCTCTGTATTTTCTAGTGTATACAGCCAATTGTCGTAATAATGGACGAGTATGACGACACTGTCCAAGGTAAGGGGAGTTTCTAAAGGAGCACACCGTTTTTCCTAGCGAGCCCATTGAACAGTTTATTTTTTTATTCGGATTTTCAGTTGTTAGTGGACTCATTAGAAAAAATGGTGTGCTCCTTTGGAAACTCCCAAGGCAAGAGCGGTTGCTTACCGAGAAATGAAAAGCATACTCTGGGTTAATGGGAGAATAACAAAGTTTCTTAATAATGTAGTTCTTTTTTTTATTAATTTCTTTTTTTCCTTTTCCTTCTTTTCGTTCTTCTTCTCTCTCTCTTGTTATTTTTCTTTTTGTCTTAAAGTAGAAAGGTACGTAGAGAGGAACTCAATTTCTTTAGGATTATAAGGACGGTAATAGGCAAGGGAAATGATTTTGCGTATCCATTATCTAAATGGGTAGGATAAAGGGAATATTCTTATCTATCTATTTTAAATTGTATAATTTTCTTCACCATCACTTTTAAACATTTACACTTGTAAAATAAATAGTGTGTTAGTATTAATGTTCTTGATTGAATATAATATTAACATATCATCAATCCTAAAGAAAAAATTGGCAATACGATTGTATTTTGATTAGTTATCTGAATAAATGCCTCGATCATCATTGTTACACTTTGCTTTGCTTAGCCAAACTTTTTTAATATTGTTTTTTTATTGATGAAAAAAATGATGAAAACTACAGAAAAATAAAAGCAGGCTTGACGAGCCCAAGTATTCATTTATTATCTTTCATTTGGGTCCTCTTTGGAGGATTTCATCCTCGAATAATTCTCTTGAGAGTGATGTTGAAAATAACGCGTTATAAAACTCGTTATGTTGCGTTATTAAACTTAACAGAACCCCAACACTATGTAACAACTGAAAATAACTTAGTGGATTGTAACAGTACATTTTTTTATGTTATTTTACGTTATATTATGTTAAATTACGTTATACTGTGTTATTTACAATTATTTTTTTAGTAATTTATATATTGTTGTTGATTATTAGTTGTTGGCAAATTAATTGCTTGTGGAATTACTTACTTGCTAATTTGCGATTATTTCTCTTACTTGTTGATTCAATTGAATTTTCAACTAAACAGAAATCAATAATTACAAATAAGATAAATTGAACATTACAAAATATAAATTATAACAATGACAATAACTAGAATTGAAATAAAAAAATTGAAATTTAGTTTTTTATTTAGATGATGACTTAAATTACGGATGCAGATTTAATATAACTTATGAAAATGAATGTGAAAATTATTATAAAATTTAATTAAAATTAGAATAGATTATGTATTATAAAAAATATTTTATATAGTTTTTAGAAATTTTTTAAATTTATTTTTCAATTTATAAAAATTATTTTATATAGTTTTATATTAATTTTTATTAAATAAATAGAAAATTGTATAATCTACGTTATGCATTATGCATTATGCTATATGCGACATAACCTAACAGAAACAAAACTTTATATTACTGTTATTGCTATTTTAAACATTACTTTAGAGCATGGGTGCTACCAAGTGAGCTAACTTACTTTTAAAAATCATCATATATTTAATTAGAAATGAATGAATGTGGAGTTTGTGCATTGATTGATTCTGGGGGAAAGTTAGTTTAAGTCCCCACTTTATAAACAGATTTGTAATTAAACCCCTCATCCAAAAATTTTATATTTTATACCCTTGTGCTCCGAAAATATTTTGGAAAAATCCTTCAAATTCGATTTTAAAATACAAAATATTTTAGATAGATTAATAGTTATATTTCTAAGTTAAATTAGATGTCCACTTTTCCTCACATAATTCAAGAATAATGACTGGTATGTTATATCATCTACAAAAATTCTTGAAAAAGAAATAACAATCTTTGTCACCCAATATTGAATAAAGTTTTTATTACGTTATAGATAAAATAAATTATAATGATTTAGCCATTTAAAAAAATAAAAGATATTACTTTATGTTGTTAAATAAATTGGTGATTATGAAATTCTCCAAAACTTAGTATATTCATACTATTTTAAAATGGTTAACATTTAACTTAAATTATCAATTGCTTGATACGAATTTAATTAGATTACTAAAAATATTAGTAAGTAAATATGTAATTTAATCACTCGTGCTAATTCTTAAATCAACTACCAAAAAAGAGCAAAACTTAATTATAAATATTTTCAACAAAAAAAATGAGTATCTGTCAAATTATAATTTTTTATATTTGAAAACAATTTAATAATGATACATGTAAAATTGATGAAAGGTTTTTTTTTTTTTTTAATTATTTTTGTGAGTCAGAAGCGTACCCAATAACAGTTTTGGACAGGGATATAACAAAATGCATTTATAAAAGTGGAACTTAAACCAAAATCTTCCTTCATATTATCTTTTTGTAGTGTCATTGGTGGGAATGGAGCTCAACGATGGATCCGAATTTGATCCAAATTATAAGATTAGGAGCAAGTGTTCTTCGGAATGACTAGGGTAGGATCTAAAAAATCATATCAGATAGTTTATTGGATGGATATGAATCATAAAATGCATCCAATTTTAGTGAATATGAATTCTTAAGAATCAAAACTGAATCCAAATCCATTAACAGGTAACCCGATGAGTATTTAAATAGATAAGTTTGCTTAGTTCAAAATTAATTCATTTTTTCTTTAGGAAATGATTTATATTCGTTTATTTGTTCACGTTCCGAACATGACTAACTTTACTAACAAATAAAATAAAATAACTCTAAGAAGCAAGATTATTTTTAGTTGTTACTTGATTCTTAATAGAGTAGATGTGTATTCTGGAAGGAAAAAAAAATTGATATTGGATAATTCGAAACTCGAATTCAAATTAGATAATTTATTGGATTTGTATTATCAAGTGAATTCCAGATTTTTTTTTTTTTTTTTTTTTTTGTTGGTATTGATCTGAAGTAGATCTTATGAACATTTACAAAGTATTTAGGGGTATTTTAACGCTATGTGTTTCCGAGTGCTTTGGTAGTATGTGTCTTGGAGTGTTCTAATCGTAGTTTTTAGGGTATTCAAATTTGTAATTGGGAGTTTAGTTTTCTTGTGTGTTTTCATGGGTTATATAAACAAATAAAAAATAAATTTACACAATTAGGAAAAATAAAATTACATGAGATAGAGTTGGAATAATAAACTGAGAGGATATTTTTGGATAAATAATTCAGAACACTCCACAACATCCCAATTTGGAGTGTTCTAAAAAACACTCCAAAACACTTACCAAGATGTTTTGGAGTGTTCTAAGAACACACCAAAATAATTTAAAAAAAAAAACTCACAAATAAGTATTTTTATGAATACTTCACAACACATCCCTCCAAAATACCCTAAAACACTTCAAACCTAATCTCCCAAGCATAGTTTTAGGGTGTGTTTGGATATTTGGAAGTAGTGAAAGTAAGGAAGAAAATTAGAAGTGACTTCCAAAAATAATAAGCTGGAAGTATCATATTTCATATAATTCTAGTGTTTGTTTTTTTACTTTTTGGAAAAGAGAAGAGATGGAAGAGAAATAAAATATTTATTCTTTTGGAAGAAAGAAAAAAATAGGAAGACACAAAATAATAAAATATTATTACTTTTTTATTTCTAACCCTACTTCTACCCAAAATCAATGTGAAGTAAAGTTGAGAAGTAAAGATACTACATAAGATCCACCTCATAATTATAAAGTAACTTTTATTTTACTTCTTGTGCAAACAAACACATGAAATAGTATAAGTGACTTTATTTCTACTATTTTTTTTCTACTTCTATGCAAACAAACACACCCTTAGTGGATGCTCAAGTGGATCTCGAAGGATCTAACAAAATTCCGCTTCGTTCCCACTTCTAAGTATGGTCTGTGTTCAAAATTTTGCATATATGGTGTTTGAGGAATATCATTAGTGTTATGTTTCCTCTTAAGTTTTCTTTTCCTTTTTTTTTTTATTTCACCAATTTCTGTAAATGAAAGTTCTTTAACTATTTTACGAAAAGAAGAACTGTACGCGTCCTATACATGATAATAATATAGATTTTGTCCTATAACTGAGGCCCTGGGAGTGAAAATTTTAGTACATATTCTACATCATGTTGGTTGTTTATTTAGACAGAATTGCTACTGTATAAGAATAATAAGATTAGAAAGATATATTGTTTATTTGAACCAGAAATATTATTAGATGATATTAGAGAAGAAATCCGAATTAAAATATTATATATATAAACATTTTACTTCAAAAAAGAATCAGAATTGTATATAGGTATAGATACAATAATAAGATTAAATCTTATTACCTACTATTATTAATTGAATCTAGAGACAGAATAAAGATATTTAATCCGAATTTATTTAAATTAGTTTATTACCTTAGGAAAGAAACAGAACAAATATATTTAATCTGAATTGATTTAAATTAGTTTATTACCTTAGGAAAGAAACAGAATATATATATATATATATATATATATATATATATATATATATATATATATATATATATATATATATATATATATATATATATGAGTTATTAGTCTAGCTATCTAAACATAACAATGTAAAACAGAATTAAAGTACTTTACTGGTTGAGAGACGATTGTATGAAGAAGATGAATGTAGATTAGATGAAGATTGGTAGATGATCGAGGCTAGTGATGGACAGTGTCTGCTTAAAATCGATTCGCCCTCTACCGATAAACTTCTGGATTACAGTGGGCATCGGTCTCCCAGGATACAACGATCTGTCTGCAACAGAAAGGAAGTCGCAATCCTATTACCACTGGCGAATCTGATTAAAGAATACTCTCTGTTTTGTATGGTGTAATGCAAGACAGAAACATGACTATTCTTCTGAAGACAGAAAACTGTTATTTGGAGACAAAGATTTTCTGTCTGCAGAAGGAGGAAGAAGAAATGAAAAGAACTGTTTTAAATAAGTCTTGACAGAAGTCTATTTATACGCTTTCAAACTAACAAACACGACAGTTAGATTAACAGCTGTGACTATTTAACAGTAACTGTTAACGGACAACCGTTGGATCCCCACAGTCGGATCCTAATGGCTAACAACCCTTAACGAGGGGGTTAAGTGCGCAACTAAAGCGCCCAAAACGCTCATTCGCTCTCGCACACGCGCGTGCGCATGCAGGAGGTGCATATCACCACCGTGGTGCTCAAGGTTTCTCCGTTTCTTACATAAGCAATGACATGAAATAAATATTCCTATATAAACTCACATCCTAATAACACTTTAACCGATGTGAGACTATTGTTTCCTTTTGTTCCCTTTACTATGCATTATACTTTAAAGTCATTTTCTATTCACCTAATTCATTTATTTTTAAATTAGTGAATTGGTTCAAAGATTTAATGTTCAAACATACATGAATTCAACACGTCTGAATTTGGAGAATTCCCTTTCATTGTCATTAATGGAGATTACAGCATAATCGAAAAGAATTATAATTACTCAAATCGGATTACAGGGGTAGGAAAAAAGATAATTTTTTTCCCTTTGATTTTTGTGGGATCTTTGGCAGCAGTGGGAGTTCGTTGTTGTTTTCAGTTGACAATCTGAATATCATATCGATCTAATTTCTCTGGCACCAAGTTTTAGGCAGAGGAAAGGAGGAACTCTTGAAACACAGTAACTTTTGATTTTCTGGCTCTTTGTTGTTGGATCTTTGCATCTCTTTTTTATATTGGATCTCTTTGATCTCTCTGGCTGGAAGAGAAAAAAGGGAACTCCGCTATCTGAATTTTTCCATCTCCCTGTATTTCTGACTTTTTCTTTTAGTCTCTACAGCTTCTTCGCCCTCTCTCCTTTTTTTGTTGATAAAGAAGTCAATTATAGATTCTAAAACGTATCTATTCTTCAAATTTTTCCATAATCGGAGATTAAACGTGGTAACATTATCTCATATCGTTATAACCAATATCGTACATGAAGCGGAGTGCAAGAAGCACTCAAAACGCGCGTGCAGCGCTCCAGGCACGCACGTGCAAACCGTCTTAGAGGTGTGCACAGTGGCCTCCAAGGGGGCGTGCGCGTAGCAACCCACCTGGGCGCACACGAGCGGTGTCCCTTAGGGTCGCGCGTGCAATGCCCCATGGGGGACAGGCGCGTAGCACCCCCTTGGGGGGGGGGGGGGGGGTGGGGGTGGGCATGCACATAGCATCCCTTAGGCATGTGCGCAACGCCTCAGGAAGGGCACGCGCAACGCCCTGGGCACGAGCACAGCGTGCTCAAGTGTGCACGCGGTGTATCATGGGTTGCGCACGCCTGGGAGACGAGCGCTTGTTTAGAACGTTCGCACTTCTGAGGATAGGATTTACTCATCTGGAGAATGCGCGCTTTTATATGCGCAATTTGTGGTGCTGAGAGGCGTGGCCCTTGCGTCCGTCTCTAGTTGTGCTTCCGAATTGCGCGTGTCTGAGCGGTGCGTGTTTGCTGGGGAGATGCGCACTCTTGAGAATGGGATGTGCTCATCTGGAGTGTGCGCACTTTTTGATGTGTGTTTCGCGGTGCCCAGAGCTATGCTCCTTGGTGTGTGCCTCTATTTGCGCTTCTGGATTGCGCGTGCCGCTCGGGACGTGCGCACTCCTTAGGATAGAATGCACTCTTCGGAAGGGTACGTGTTCTTCAATGAGCACTTTGCGATGCCCAGAGAAATGCTGATTGACGCATGCCTCTAATTGCACTTCTAAATTGTGTACGCCTTGGCCCCAAACATCTGGTACTCTTATTTTTAGCGAATTGTTTTATTATTTATTATTTTTTTAGTGCTTACACATATACCCAGCACCATACCCAAGTGTAAATCAGAGAGGCCAATCCTCCCCCAAGAAAAAATAAGTCGGTCCAGTTCTCTTCATTTTATGAATATTTTTTCCAAACTGCCCTCTCCAAAATCCACAATTTTGCTTTTCTGTTATCCCTAAATTTTTAAATTTTGATGAGATGACTAACACAAATATTATGAAAAAAACAAAGAAAGTTTTTTTTCACACACGCCCATTTTGCTAATGATGCACACCTTTGAGACTGAATGTTACAAGTTGTTTTCATTTTTTTTACTAAGTTGTTATTTTACAATCCACTGATCGAATATTAATATATGACATAATTGAATATCGATCGGAAATTAATTCCGAATCAAATTTCATATGGATCGAATAGCAATATCCGATTAGAATTAAATAAGATGGAAGGAAGAGAGCGAGATGAAGTGTAAGAATTGAAAAAAAAAAAAATAATAAGAATGTTAAATAAATATAGAATGATTAAAAGTGGGCACAGAGAGAGAAGGTGGTGGTCTTCAGAAATTGGTGTGCATGAATAAAATTTCCCGCAAATAATATCGTTGCTTTGGATTGAATAATAACTCTAATCCCATCCAATCTCCCAAACACTCAAGATAAGACTATTTAAAAATGATACCACAAAGAATTAATTTTATCAAGATAATAAAGAAACCTATTCACAGACCAAATCCTAGCCTCAAGATCGGACTCGTTAAGGCGAAATAGCTGGATTTGGATCTGATGTCCACTCGGCGCTTCGGAGTTTAGATCCAATGGTCCTCCGCCACAAGTCATAAGCATTGTGGTGGGTTGGGGACATGACCTTTAGTCCCACATCGACTAATTGTCAAATATCTTTTACTTTATATAATTTGTTTGTTGAGGGGGCAGTGTCTCTTCGGAGACATCTGATAAAATTGGAACGATACAGAGAAGATTAGCATGGCCCCTGCGCAAGGATGACACGCACAAATCGAGAAATGGTCCAAATTTTTTTTTCCTCCCTCCGAATTTGCCTTAAAAAATTTTCATTACCCTCTTAATCCTCCCGCCTCGATCGTTTTTTTTTTCTCCTTCAAATTTTTAAAATTCGTCCCTTTTCTTCAATTGCCTCGATCGTTTTTTTTTTCTCCTTCAAATTTTTAAAATTCGTCCCTTTTCTTCAATTATATTCACGGAGTCGCTTCCTTCGTCGTCCTCCTTCTTCAATCGATCTAGGTTTTGCACAGCAATAGCCCAAACCCTAGATTAGCTAATAGGACGTGGGATCTCTGCTGAGCACTGCTTCATCATTCTCGGCCTGAGGCAAATTCAATTGGGTACGACTAGATCTAGAACTGGACCGATTCAACTAACGTTGAAAAACATTAATTAGAGAAATAATTGAGATTCAGACATGACAATGATAGTAGTTAAAGGACATTGTTAGTAATAATAATAATGACGAGAATGAAAATAGTGGCAACAACAATATATTAGCTGAAGGTAAAGATGTAAAAAGAGAGGTATAGAGGAAGAATAGAATTTTTAGAGAATGCTTTAAGGTTTGAAAGGTACTTAAATAAGCTCTGCAATATAAATTTCTAGTATTTGCGACTCTTTGCGTGTTTGTTTTTCAAGTTTCACTATAAACAATTTAAAATTTTGGTTAATTTAAGTATAGGCGAAAGAATTTATATCTTTCTTTATATATGAAAATAATATTGGGTTAAGAATACTAAATTTATTTCTAAATTAAAAACTTAAATGAAAAGTAAACCATATCGGTCGATATATGATATATCGGGGCTAAATATTCGACTATATTGCAAATATCGGGCAATATGTGAACAAAACTATATAACCCATTCTTTTAACGTATCATCTCGGGTGACTGCAGAAAACGATATATCGGAGGGATATATCAGCTATATCGGAGATATTTAAATTAGTGCTTAATGTATAGGCACACTAGCATGCACATATATAAAACAAATTGAACATTAATGACAGAAGCAATTGAGGCTTAGGGACATTAGCAGTATCTGCAAACGTAGCAGTAATAACAAGACAACATAGGAGACAACATCAGTATGGCAGAGGAAGATAAAGCGCGAACGTTCTAAAGAATAGTAGCCCAAACCCTAGATTAGCTAACAGGGAAGCCTCAATTGCTGGAAGGAACACTGAAGTTTCACGGGATAGAGGGCATCTCATACTGTAATTGGATAAATTCGCCATGTCAACTATATGAAACTTGCCATTGAGAAAAAGAGACAATGGTTCGAAGGTAGCAGGACTGATTTTTTTTCATAGAATGTATTTATACTCACTGGCTACACGGACCTCGTCAAGTCTATATGCGCTGGTTACTATCTCTATTGTGGGTGACATAAAAGAAGCCGAGCTCGGCTCTTTTTACTAATTGCAACCATGCTGCCCACGTCTCGGATATATTTTCTACAACGGGCTTTGGCCGACGTCTTGGAAATATTTTCTACCATGGGCTTGACCGACAGGCCTAGATCGGATGGCATTAGAGTTATTATTCAACCCAAAGCAACGATATTATTTGCGGGAAATTTCATTCATGCACACCAATTTCTGAAGACCACCCCCTTCTCTCTGTGCCCACTTTTAATCATTCTATATTTATTTAACATTCTCATTTATTTTTTTTTTCAATCAATTCTCACCCTTCATCTCGCTCTCTTCCTTTCCATCCTATTTAATTCTAGTCAGATATTACTATTCGATCTAGATAAAATTTTAGTCCTGACATCAAATGCCGAGTTGAAATAAGCACCTGTCCCCCTCCATGCATAAAGTCGTCGCCCAAACCTTTCAGGCCAAGGCAATCAAGGCCAAGGCAATCAAGGCAAGCTTCCACGACCCAAAAAGAATGAGACACACTTTGTTAACCAAGTGACCTTAAGACAGCCAAATGACCTTGAGGCAACGGGTACAGAGATTCACTTCAGTTCTCCACAATATCGTTGCCTACTAATATTTGAACTCCAAGTTTGAAAATAATAATAATAATAATAATAATAATTGTAGAGAGAGAGAGAGCGGAGCCTTGGATCCCAATCCAACCCTTTACAGTCTCTCTCTCTCTCTTACGTTGCTTAGAAACAGAGCAAAAGAGAGAGGGAGGGAGCAGAGGGGGAGTTTCTAGATGGGCACAGCATATTTCCTAGTGAGCCCACTTAAAAGATCGTTTTATTTACCACTTTGCCATTATTTTTTATGGTCAAAAATACCCTGCCTTCATTTTGGTCAGAAATCTGAAAGACTGATCCGGGCTAACCAGCCCGGATGAAGCCTCCCCATCCGGGCTTTCAGCCCCGGACAGAGAGCATAGGTCCGGGCTGGTTAGCCCGGATGAGAGATGAGAGATAAAACAAATTAAATTTTCATGTCATAACATGTGCATCTGGTGTAGTGGTATCATATTGCCCTCCTATGGAATTGACTAGAGTTCGATTCCCTGCATGCACAATTTTTTTCTCTTTTTTTTCACCTTGTTATGTTGAAGGGGTATTTACTGGTTTGCCCCTCAAATCGTTAAATATTATGATTTTACCTCCCAAATCTTCATATTTATAATTTTGCCCCTCAAATCTCATAAGTTACAACAATTTTACCCCTCTCTTTAACTTTCCCTAACCCAATTAATTTTTTGACCATTTTACCCCTCATTTCCTCTTTTATTTTCCTCCTCTTCTTCTTCTCTCTTCCTCCTTTCTTCTTATTTTCTTCATTATTTATCTTCTCTTCCTCCTCTTTTCTCCTTCTCTTTTCCTCTTCTCTTCTCATTTTCTTCATTTTTTTACTCTTTCATGTTCATGCATTTTTCTTCTCATTCTCTTCTCATTTTCCTCCTCTCTTCTTATTTTCTTCTCTTTTTTTACTTGAGATAATTGATTTGGTAAACTAGAGGAAAAATGCATGAACATAAAAGAGTAAAAAAAAAAATGAAGAAAATGAGAAGAGAAGAGGAAAAGAGAAGAGGAAGAGAGGAGGAAGAGAGGAGAAATAATGAAAAAAATAAGAAGAAAGGAGAAAGAGAGAAGAAGAGGAGGAGGAAAATAAAAGAGGAAATGAGGGGTAAAATGGTCAAAAAATTAACTGTGTTAGGGAAAGTTAGATAGGGGGCAAAATTGTTGTAACTTATGAGATTTGGAGAGCAAAATTATAAATATGAAGATTTGAGGGGTAAAATCATAATATTTAAAGATTTGAGGGGCAAACCAATAAATACCCCTATGTTGAATTAGTCCCACTGCCTTGTAAATTTCCTTTTTCTCTTAAAGATAGAGAGAGAGTGAAATTGAGAATATGAAGAT
The DNA here is from genome assembly GCA_036321105.1 of Dracaena cambodiana. Lineage (NCBI taxonomy): Eukaryota > Viridiplantae > Streptophyta > Magnoliopsida > Asparagales > Asparagaceae > Dracaena > Dracaena cambodiana. The sequence goes on from JAYEPQ010000008.1 coordinate 33,948,090, forward strand.
GAAGAAGATGAAAAAGATGATGAAGAAGACAAGAAGAAGATGAAGATGAAGATGAAGAAGATGAAAAAGATGATGAAGAAGACAAGAAGAAGATGAAGATGAAGAAGATGAAAAAGAAAAGAAGAAGAAGAAGAAGATGAAGATGAAGAAGAAAAGAAGAAGAAGATGAAGATGAAGAAGAAGAAGAAGAAGAAGATGAAGAAGAAAAGAAGAAGAAGAAGAAGAAGAAGCAAAGGCAGAAGCAGCAGCAGCAGCAGAAAGAGAAAGAGAGGGCATGTTAGGAATTTTGATGTGCTCACTAGGAAATTCTTCTCTTTTTATAAAAGAGAGGGTGTGCCCACTAGGAAAAGTGGGCTCACTAGGAAAAAAACCGTGCCCATCTAGAAGTTCCCGAGCAGAGGCGATGCAGCCAGGGGCGAGGAGAAGAGCTAGAAACAGCGCGGTCGTCGCAGGGTCGGCGTGGGAGAAGAGGATGAAGATGGACGAGGTCAAGGGCGGCATCAAGGTCTTCAACGCCCAGAACCAGACTAATGCCGGCGACGAGGCCCAAGGGATCAGAGCCCCCCGCCGCCTGCGCAGGAACCAGAGCGACGGCGACGGAGAAGCCGCCACCGACAACGCCCAGCGGAGGAAGCGGCGGAATTGGAAGCCGCCGGAGCCCGCGGCGGAGAGTAAGAGCCCAATTCAGCTGAGGAAGGCGAGATCGGAGATTCCGTCGAGGGATGTTGATGAGGAGGAAGATGAGGAGGAGGACGAGATTGAGATCGAAGGGGAAATTATTAAAGATTTCGATGATAAAGAGATCGATCTGCCGCCGCCACTGACCAAATCGAAGCTTGACAGACAGGCAAAGGCAGGTGGGAAGGTATTTTTGAAGATGGTGTGCGCTACTATTTTCTTGTCTCTTCTTCTCTTCTCTTTGCAAGGAAATGGAATATACAAATATGAAGATCTTTATCATACAAATCACATTTACCTCTAAAACCTCCCCCTCTCCCTGCCATCCATTATTTTTTTTTAAAAAAAATTCTTGCCAACATAAAAATAAGTAAAAAGGAAATACATAACGAGCAAAATACAGTTCCACATTATTATTCACAGCGCTTTAAGAATAATTACAGATTAGGATCCCATGTAAGCATCAGAAATGGAATAAAATAAGATGCGAGAGCTGTCAAAATTACAGTTCTACAATCCAATTTCATATTAATCTGAGAAAACCCCCCATTTAACATCAAATCTAAAAAAAATTACACCAGAGAATCACATATCAATCCACAAATAAATTAACCAGAATTAATCACAAAAGTACCTAATTATACTCATTAAAATTTCCAAATAACAAAACCAAATCACGCATCATCTAGATCAATATCCACTTCCCCACGCTACGTTCATTCTTTACACCGAACCAAACGAACCCGTAACAAGATGAGAGCGACGTAGCCAAATCTACCCGCCGAAACCCCAATAAGACGAGATCTAAACTAAACTCAAATAAGACAAGATCTAGACAGCCAAATCTACCCGCCGAAGCCGTAGAGGGTGCGACCCTGGCGCTTGAGGGCGTAGACGACGTCCATGGCCGTCACCGTCTTCCTCCTCGCGTGCTCCGTGTAGGTAACGGCGTCTCGGATGACGTTCTCCAAGAAGATCTTGAGGACCCCCCTCGTCTCCTCATAGATGAGGCCGCTGATGCGCTTCACTCCCCCGCGGCGGGCGAGGCGGCGGATGGCCGGCTTAGTGATGCCCTGGATGTTGTCCCGGAGAACCTTCCTGTGGCGCTTCGCTCCGTTCTTGCCCAGCCCCTTGCCTCCCTTCCCTCGCCCTGACATTTTTCTCCGCTCTCGAGATTGGGGTACTTGTGACTTTGATGGAGTTTGTTGTGGTTGGACCCGAGCTGGGTATGTTGCTGTTATATAAGGTGCCTTGGAGTTCATTGTCGGGAGACTGTGTTTCTGTATGGACCGTTGGATCAGGGGTCGATCCGGATGAGGGGATTTAAAGCGTTTTGAACCGTTGGATTGTGTCCTTTCGCATTTGATTGGACACAAGAAGTGTGAGAGGATCGTGGTTTTGTTCCCAACAGTACGAAACGGGAGCCAGGGACGTAGGGATGCGAGAAAGTCGCCTGACTTGCCTGCTGGCGGGCCGGAAAGGTTCGGGTCCAACTTCGCTAAACCCGCGGGACATGGATGAGTTCCGGTTTTTGAAGTTAGGAGAGTTCAGTTAAAATCGAAAACTTGATGAAAGCCGATTCAAGTAAGTAAAAATCGAGTCAAAAATGTTTGGTGAATTTAAGTTTCGGCATTTCAAACAAAATAATGCTAATTCTACAATATAAAGGGTTCATTACAAAATTTATGGGGAAAAAAGGAATTATTGCAAACTTTACAAAATTTAATATTGAATGTTTTCGTTATTTCAAACCAGAATTATTACAAACTTTATGAAAAAAAGTTATAATTCTAATTGGATCGTAATTTGAAGGATTCCTATTAAAAGCAAACTTTAAAAACGATGAGATGGCATAACATGTTGCGCAGAATATTCATAATCTGAAGTCACAAGAAATTCTATAAAAGTATGGATGCTAGAAACTTAGTAGGTCATATGAATTTGTATTCTAGTATACGTAAAGGTTCTAAGTGAACTCATATTATGTTAAGATGGTGTTATGCAAATAGCAGTGGTGAGTAGAGTTTGGTTAAAATCAAAATAACTAATCGAAACTGACCAAAATAAGCAAACCAAACCGAATAAAAATAATTTGGTTTGGTTTACGATTTTTAAATTTGAAATTTTTTTTGCAGCATATCCAGTTATATGCCGAAATCTTCGATCTTTCGTCTTCATTCATCATCTGTTGTGTTTTAAATATCAGTCATTCACTTAGCCCTGATTTCTATTATCCGCATCTAATTAGTCATTCAAACATAAACACATTTTCCAAGTTGTTTGTCGATCATTGAACTTCTATATTTTGTCAATATTTGACCATCTACATAAAAATATAATTCGATGCTACTGTAGATATCGATGGTGTTAATAATAATATATCACGTATCATTACAGAAAATAATTTTTTTTCCTTGTGATCACCACCTTGACAAAATATTAAAATCCTTATATCTCTCTTGCTCATTTGTGAGAGTTATAGCACAATCAATATAATACTTAAGCTCATTAAATAATATATAAGAGATTTTTGTTTTTTAGATATTGACAGTAAATAGAAAATATTTATTTTTAACACTTCTACCCTAGATGAATATAATTTATTTCCAAAAACCCCAGTAAAACCTATTTTAGCCATTGCAATTAAAAAACTGCCGTGCTACCACACGCCTTCCATGGGCCTGACATGGGCCAAGTCATGTCATGCCTGAACGTGCCGGCCGTCCGCTCGCCCTAGGCCCAGCAGCGATTTTAGATGTGTTATGTCAGGACCGGCCCCAGCCCACCTCTTGGCGGGCCGTGCATGGGCAGTGCCCGGCATGGCGGGCCAACAGGGCGCATCGCCCATATGCCATTCGTATTTCGAGCCAATGATTACCAGGTTTTGTTTACCTTTTTTTTTAGTTGCACAAAAAGAAAAAGAATATAAGCAACAATTAAAAGGATAATCTAGTGATTCTATAATTGCTTGGTGGTTGGCCTATGCATCTTATAATTTATTTATTTTTTTGGTGGTAAGTCTGAATAGAGTTTAGATAAGTAGGAACTTCGCTAATTGATCGTACCAAATATTTTGGGGTCACAATTATTTGTTGGATGTGAACACTTTCATCAAGATAAATACATATATATATAAAATTAGGATCTCAAAGAGAATTGTTAATCAAAGTATTATCATTTTTTATCTCCAAAGAGTTTGAGTTCAGTTTTGCTTATTAACAAACTGATTTTACTTCGGAAAATGTTTAGTATAGTGGTGAGCTCCTATTCTGTTCTGGTAGCCGTTGGTCGGATGGTTCAGAGAAAAATTATCTTTTCGTACTTCTGTAGCACTTCTGTTAAGCAGCGCAAGTATAGACACTCATTAGTAGTCTCTTATCTATATCATTTAAGTGATTTAAAGGCTACAGTAGAAACTCTTATTCCGATGCCAGAATCAAGTTCAGCGTAGACGGTTGAGAATGATCAAATCATTCTCAGTAGATTCAATCTATCTTTTCTTTCTCTTGATATTTAACAATTTTGGGTACTACAGTTGACCCAGATCTTACTATTTGCTGATCGCATCACGTGCAAACCCAACTTCGAAACTTTCACATGTTACTCCCACGCGCGTGTAGGCGTATACATCGCCGCGTAAACTACGAAACGCATTGATTTTTTTTTTTTTTTTTTTCTATTTAAGTATAAACAGTGGGCTAAACTCTCGGAATTCTTCTCTCGAGTCAACAGTCTGGCCCTCTTTGTTTCCAAGATACTATTTTTTTAGACTTTTTTAACTAAAATTTTTTTAATTTTCTTCTGTTTATATAAACGGTATTGAGATATTCTCTAATTAATCCCAAAATCAAAGTAACCTTCGTGTTCTATATTCTCTTTGTTTTTATTCTCAACTCTTTTGACGGTGTTTTAATTCTTTTTCTTCGTTAATAAGAACTTAATGAAATGTATAGAGTTGGAGTTTCTAACAAAAAACTGGCTTAAGAAGAATAAAATGATCTAAAGCGCTGACTTAGAATTTAGAAAGTTTGGCGCGTTTGATGGCATCAAAGATTGGTGTGAACGAACCAAACAACTAGACTGCAAATTTAAGCTACACCACAGCTAGCAATAATAATCCATCACTATATGCTACGTACAATTCACCTTCTTTAAACCTCCTCAGTTGACTCCCATCATCAAAGCCCGCGGCCATGAGTCCCTCTCCCACCACCGTAGCCCTCATCATCCTCCCCATCTCTCTCCTCGCCATCATCTTCCTCGTCGTCTATCCGAACGACCTCCGTCTCCAAACCATTACCACCTCATGCCTCCTCTCCACCACCACCAACCCCTCCCCCTCCTCCACCACCCTCAACTTCACCGGTCTCGACGTCACTCCTAAACCCGACTTCCGCCTCCTCATCGGCATCCTCACCCTCCCCGACCTGTACGAGCGCCGCCACATGCTCCGCATGGTCTACTCCCTCCAGCCCGTCGCCACCGCGCGCATCGACATCAAGTTCGTCTTCTGCAACCTCACGAAGCCCGAACAGCGCACCCTCGTCGCCCTCGAGATCATGAGGTTCGGCGACATCATCATCCTCAACTGCACCGAGAACATGAACAAGGGCAAGACGTTTACGTACTTCTCCAGCCTCCCCAAAATCCTCAACCTCACCGCCGACGGCCAGCCGCCGTACGACTACGTCATGAAGGCCGACGACGACATCTACTTCCGGCTGTCGAGGCTGGCCCAGTCCCTGCGCTCGAAGCCCAGAGAGGACTTCTACTACGGGTTCGTGATCCCCTGCGACAGCATGGACCCGTTTCACGACTACATGTCCGGGATGGGGTACATGGTGTCGTGGGACTTGGTCGAGTGGATCGCGACGTCGAATGTTTCGAGGGGGCACAGCGAGGGGACTGAGGATTTGCTGTTTGGGTCGTGGCTGAGAGAGGGGAACAAGGCGAAGCATCGGTTCAATACGAAGCCGGCCATGTACGACTACCCGATACCGGTGCCCATCGATACGTGCTCGCACGAGTTCGTGCCGGACACAATCGCGGTGCACCGGTTGAAGGATCATCCGAAGTGGGCGAGGACTCTCGACTATTTCAATGTCACTGCGGGGTTGGAGCCTTCGAAGCTCTACCATATTCCTTAACCTTCTTTTTTTACTTTTCATTTGCTTAAAGAAATTACGGTTGATATTGTTTTCAGGGGTTTTAAATATGGAACCCAAATTTTTTTTAATAATTCCATTTCAACATATCAAACAATTTCGACCCATATGTTACAATATGCTTCGTGCTGAAATTATTATCTACAAGTCCATATTTTTTTGTCTATTTTGACCCATTTTGCACATGAATGCCTGACAAATCGTTAACTATGTTTATTACACGGATTTTCTTATTTAGAAGAAAATTTGGAATTTAATCACAAGAAAATTGGGAGTTTCCAATAGAGCATACTATTTTTCCTAGTGAGCACATTTTACAGTGTAATTTTGATTCGGACTTCTGATCTGAACAGTCAAAAAGTGAGCTCACTAAAGAAAACAAGTGTCTCCTTTAGAAATTCCCAGAAAATTTGGAAGGAGAGTCCAAAGAAGAATTCTCCTCACTATTTATGCTTCCAAATTCATTTTCGCCTCGATACGAGTTTTTTTGTTGATAATATGTTTCCCTTGATTCCGATTTGATTTCTAACTCCAAACCCCAATTTTACTCTACCTCCCTTGTTTTTTTGTTGATAATATGTTTCCCTTGATTCCGATTTGATTTCTAACTCCAAACCCCAATTTTACTCTACCTCCCTTGGTAATCGTGTGCCTGCTACACCTCTTGCCGACACATTGAGTTGTCCTCTCCGCGACCACCGTGCCAAGCCACCATCCGCGCACCACCCGCTGCAGCAAATTTTCAACCCAACTCCAGACGATCGAACATAAAAAGTAAGGAGAAAGCGAATGGGGCACGGAAAGAGAATTTACCCTCTACTTCATAAAATATCCCTGTAATTTAATTTCCTCATCACAATTTACCCTCTACTTCATATAATTATTATTTTCATATAATAACCTCTTTTTTCCAAATATTTATCGCATTTATAATTGTAATAATGATTAATGGTCAAATCAAAGCACGGATTTAAATTAGAGGGATTTTAAGAGGTGCTGGCTACACCCATCAATTTCATGCAGAGTGTTACATTCACCGCACGGTGTGTATGTATACAGACACACATAACATTTTAATTTTTCCAACACGATAATTTCACCTTTCACAACACGCTGATCACTTATAAAGAAATAGTTTTTGGGGCGCACCCATAGGGTGGATGAACTTGAGATCTCTCCTTTCTTTGGCTAATAATATTGAAGAACTCTTGATCGAAAAATGTAATGTAATGGCCATCCTGCCTGCCCACCTTAGGTTAGAACATTGCTATATAGATGCACAATTTGTAAACGTATCAGTTTTAGACTTATTTCTATAAATTTGTTCATTGCATGTGTAATGGAGGTCTAAAAATCCTCCATCATGTGTATCAGTTTTAGTCTTATTTATATAAATTTGTACGTTTATAAGCAATGGGGTCTATAAATCATCCAACTAAGAAAAATGAGAGATTATCGTAAAGGAGTTTTTGAAAATTCAATTAAACAGAGCTAGAAATGATTAATTTGATGGTGGAGATGGCTCTTAACAAAGTGAGGAAGTGAGAGATCAAGATGATTTATATAGTTTATTCCAAATTTAAATATGATAAACTTTCTATTAGTGGTTAGTTGTTGCTTCAATTTAAACTAACATAAGTCAGTCTGTAACCTTTTAAATCTTTTTTTTTTTTTTTGGGGGAGGAATAAAAAAAAACTGGAATTATGTCGCATTTCATTAATAAAACAATAATAAAACACCATATAACCATAATTTATTATAAAAAGATGAGAATGCTCGGATTGAAGAGTGTCATATTCAAAAATTTGAATTAGAGGGAAAAAAAAAAAAAAAAAACTTTAGTTTGGATTTTTGTGAGAGAACAGACTAAGAATTGGTTTTTAGACATATCTATTTTCATCTCTAATAAAACCCTTGCCGAAATAACCATTCGTGCTTGGCCTTCGGATGATACGCTAGGCAAGCACATGATCCTTCCTTGTTTTAGGATCACAATACATAAATTGAAAAGCTAAGAAGCCTCAACTAAAGGGACATCTATACATAAAATATCCTCCAGAAAGCTCATCATAGAAGATTTTATAGGGAGCAAGAAGAGAGTAACGCGCGGCTCGCGACAAATAATTTTTTTTTTTTTTTAAATTACTTCGATTTGACATTCCATATGCACTGTTTCATAATGTGCATGCATTGATTTCATAACGCATATGCATTGATTTGATATAATCAATGATTTCTTATGTTATAAGTAATGATTTCAACTTTGCATATGGCTTGATACTTTATATGCACTGGTATCACTACTCATATACACTGTTTTTATACAATTATACTTTTCTTTTACACTGCATCAAATTTGGTTATTATCTCTTTCCACCCTATAAGAACTTCTAAAGTTAGCTTCTTAATGATTTTTTTTTTCTTTCTTTTTTTCTCTTTTCTTATGGATGGAAGTGGGTTCAAACTACTCCCACTCGTAAGTTATGGTAAAAATTTACGAAGAATTTATAGGGCATACTAGGAGGCTACACATTATATATGATTCGAGGTGAGGTGTGGATGCTACTAAACTTAACTATATAAGTTCATATCTTGTATTTATTCTATTAACTATTGCTAATGGAATACGGAGGCATATGTTCTGCCGTTTTGCTTAAAAAAAAGAAAATCTATATAAGTTCATACAGGTAAGGTGACTCACCACATGCGCAAAGCTGAAAGGTATCCATTCTCCACTAAAATGAGATTCCTTTTCGCAATAATGAGATTTCTAATGATACACCTAGAAGCAAATCTCTAATTTCTTTTTTTTTTATACATAAATGGAATAAAAATCTATAAGCATGAGATAACTAACAGGCAATTCTCTAAAGCATGAGATAAATAAAAATAGATGTTTATATAGAAGTATATTCAAAAGAGAGACAAGAGAGAATGGAGAGATATGTAAGAACCTTCAGCTCAGATAAGTTAAATTAGCTAACATAAAAAAATTAAGTACTCTAATTATTTATTATTATTATTATTGGACTATACCAATTAAATTTCATATATATTGGAGTTTATTTGTTATTCAATCAAGTGGATGAAAAAAATTATATTTATCGAAAATTATTAATATCGTAGCTACTTGATGGAAGATCATGTTAAAATTAAAATTCAATTGAGTAAATTTTAGAAAATTAAGATTATAATGTAAAAAATATTGGAAAAAATCGGAGAGATAATAGAAATGTACCACAGCTCATATAATTAATGTACAGTTTCAATGAAAAAAAACCTAGATGCGGCCCATGTTTTCCTTAGTGTTTTAATTCTTTAATGATTCAATTTTTTAGTGATTCTCATTTTTGAGGCTCACTGATAAAAACATGTGGCGCATCTGGAAATTCCTGAAAAGACTTGGTCTATAGTTTAGTGATAAGGCGCGAGTTTCTCTCTCGTCCAAAGCAGTTATTTTCTCTCGATCGACAACTCCCATGCCGATCTCTCCTATGGTATCTTTCCTCTCTACTCCTCTCTCCAATCTTTTCACTTCCTATCGGATCCTATCCCATCGACATCGGACCCACTATCCCCTTTTCGGATCCTAATGTCCCACCTCTCCGGATCCACCCCTCTCCACCCCTCCATCTCCTCCCAATCCGACATCGACGAGATCGACAGCCTCATTGTCTCGGGGCCCGCCACCGTCCTCCCCGCCCCCGCCGCCCCCCTCGTCCCCGCCCGACCCATTAGCCCCCCTCGCGCCTCCATCCCCGTCTCCAGCTACCCCCCGCCCAGGCCCGCTCCTCCTAGGGTTTCGGGTCCGGGACCCAGTCCGGGCCAACCCCTACATGCGGTGCCTGACGGGTTCGGGTCCGCGCCCGATACGCTCACGGAGCCCGTGTGGGACACAGTGAAGAGGGATGCGGGCCGGATCGTGAGCAATTTGAAGCTGGTGGTGTTCCCGAACCCGAATGGGGAGGATCGCGGGAAGGCGCTGCGGGATTGGGACCTTTGGGGGCCTTTCTTCTTCATTGTGTTTCTTGGGCTCGTTCTTTCGTGGTCGGCGACGGCGAAAAAGGTATGGATTGAAACTATCCTTTTTTTTTTTTGTTCTTTAGACTTTTTTTGGGGGGAAAGGTGAGATTTTTAGTGATATTATGCTCGGAACTTTCACTAGGATTCAATTATTTTAGTTGGAGACTGAATTTTGGATGTATTATGTATATAATTATTTCAGTCTAAAAGTTTGATCTCAAACTTTTTTAAGCATAAAAAAAAAGTTTAGTAATTAACAGTTACCAATTATTAATCAAGTTTAGTAACAATTACCAAATTGTTACGTTGAGGTTAAAAATTGGTAAATTGATTAAATACCCTTAAGAAAAAAAATAGAAGTAGATCTACTACGAGGCGTCCTTTATAGATAGTGATAAGAATGAACATGTTTAAAGACCAGTCCGCCATTAAAATGTACAATAAAAATTCATTTATCTGATTCAAAATTTTACCAATTCATTTCTCTGATTCAAAATTTTGAACAGGGACATGCCCATTTGCATCTAGGCTTGGCAAATGGGTTGTACCTGGCTCGGCTTGGGCACGGCCCGTCTACCAGCACGGCCTGCCAGGCACGTGTCGTACCCAGGCCGAGACATGCTAGCATGTTTTTTTTTAAATTTTTTTATAAAAATATTAAATTGATTATTAAATTAGTTTAATAGTATAGTTACCTTAATTTAATTAGTTTTAATAAAAAAGCAATATTAAAAATAAAATTTTATTATATTAAATCTCATTATATTGATATAATTATTTTATAAATCTTTTTGGAAATCATACAAAATCCGAAGAGAAGGAAGAGGAGCCTGACCGTCACCTTCAACTTGTTCTTAGTATTTTTTTTTCAAAAGATTTATGAGTTCAAACAAAATTACATGAAAAAAATTTACAAATGTAAAAATTAGAATTCGAAAAGAAAATACAGAAGTCTTCAATTTTCATTCATCCTCTGATGAGTTCTCTAGCTCTACTTCATTAGATAATCCTTATTCTCTTTATTCTGAGAGATGAGTAATTGAGTGAGGAAGTCGGAAAACTAAGAAGAGCTTGCTTGGGACTTCTTGATCACTTGATATTTGCTTGAAACTTGATCGAATATATAAGAATTTTTTGGAAGAATTTTGTTTTTAGAAATTTTTGAGAGAGTCGAAAATTGAGAAGAGTTTTGTGAGAATGGTGATTTGTGAGAAGAATGAAAATGGAAGAATGAAGTAGTTATTTATAGGGAAAGAAAGGTTTTTTTTTTTTGCAAAAAAATTGCAACCCCCAACGGCCATTTTGACCATTGAGGGGGCAAGATTTGCAAATTTAATTTGCAAGAAATCCACAACGGCTATTTTTATAGCCGTTGGGGGGTTTTGTACAAAAGAAAATTGCAAAAAACCCCTCCACACGGCTATAAATGGCTACGTTTTAAAAAAAAAAAGAAAAAAGAAAACATGCCGGGCCGTGTCCAGCACGTACCAGGCACGGCTGGACTTAGCCAGGCTGAGTCGTGCCGGCGGCTCGGATTACCCCGGCTCGGGCATTGCTCTGGTGAGCTGTGCCGGGACATGCTGGGCACGCCCGGTCCATTTACCAGGCCTATTTGCATCGCTATTTATAGATGTGAATTAGGGTTAAAAATAATGCTCTACTACTTAAAATCAGGGATTTTTGTGAGAGCATGTACAATACAGTATGACCGTTTGCATGTAATGTCTAAATTTTTCTTTAGTGACTTTATCTATGATCTTGCATCCATCAAGGATGTTGAAATAGGAAAATTTAGAGGCTATTCCTACTTGGTTTGAGGAAGTTGAAGCAGCAATATAGTTGCAATTGGATGTAGCTTCAACCCCTGCAAAAGCGCATGTTTGATTTTATTGGAGTTGCAAGACGTTGAGTTTAAAGTTTGGATTGGCATAATTGATAACTACACTGCACATCCACCTGTCAAGAATGGAAAAGATCGTTTATTCGGAGGTTGATGTAGCAGCCTTTATCTGTTCTTTTATTCGTTTCCCATGTGAGTTGGAGGTGCCATGAAATTAGAAATTTAGAAAACAACTCCTATCACGGGAGAAGCCGAAAGGGCAAAAGTAAATAAAAATGTGTACGAGAAATATTCATGTGCAAAAAATGTTCGGGAAGTGTCATAAGACCCTTAACTTAAACATATATGATAAAATTAGGAAATGGTTAAGAAGTGTTCAACACATGCACAAAGAGGATCTAAGAATTGTCACTGTTCAATACTTGCACGACACATGTATACCTAATTTTGGAAGCACCCATGCCATGTAGATGAGAAGCAAGTCTTACATGGTGACATTTTGCATTTTATTTCTCTTTATAAGGGTTGTGCCCATATCCTCTTTAAGAAACTGAGTCTCCAGTTTTCTTGGATGGATTGTTCTGGAATAATTTCTAGTGCAATTTTTGTTTTGATCAAATCACTCTCTTCATAATCGAGCCTTTTCAAGTTAAATTGAGACTGCTACTACTACAAAAAGAGCCAAAGATTTAAAAAATAAAAATAAAAAAATAAACTGACTATATCAGTTATAGCTTGAGTAAGCTTTATATTGTTATAATAATTATTCGGTTTAACCCCAGGTTTCAATATATAACATATTAACAGTTCAGATGTTTCTCCTGATAAAAAATGAATACTATATTGTTCTCCGTAAAATTCTTGCTTTCTTCTATTTATTCCAATACTTTTCAAATTTACAATGAAAGAAGAACAAAAGAAAAACAAACGAGAAGACTTATAGATCGTCGCTCTCTTTTACAATAAAAAGTGGGTTCTGATGTGGCGATGAGATCTAATTAGTAGAATCTGTTGACGTTCCGACGTAAAGACCTTCGTTTTAATGAAGAAGAAGGCCAGCCCTAGCTTTCTATCTCTTTCTGCTGATCCAAAGGCTTCAAGAATCTCACGCGTAATTTGAATTCCCAAATATCCTTTTTGAGTCTCTCTGGATGGGTATTTATAGGTGCCAGTTGGTTGAGAGAGTTTCCATATAGATAGAGACAGAATCTTCTTGTAATCTTAATCAACTATTCGAATTTTCTTTTGATAAGATTTGCTCCAGAAATTCGTTGTATCTGGTCCCAATGTTGCATCCAAAATTAATTAGAATCTGATAGAATTTATAGAATATGCAAAATAGCCTCTCGAGGACACGGGGCGGAGGCCCACTTTTATTGTGCGTGAGATTGGAGACTGGCGATGCTGCAAGGCTGGTTCCCAGCCTCCAGCCTCGCATGCGCGAGGAATTATGATTATTATTTTATATCCTACATATATAAGCACCGTTTTGAACTTGACAGGTGGATTGATTATAACATGTAATTATTGGTTGGTGATAGTCCGATATTATTATTATTATTATTATTATTATTATTATTATTATTATTATTATTATCATCATCATCATCATCATCATCATCCTACATATACAAGCACCGTTTTGAACCTGACAGGTGGATTGATTATAACATGTAATTATTGGCTGGTGATAGTCAGACAATCAATCTGCTTATGTTAAGCTTGGTATCAAAAAACTTAGTTTTAAGCTTGAGTTATGTGGGCCTATGAATTCTTTGGACCTGAGCTGGTTATTGAATTTTGATGGCCTTGCTTGATCAAAGTCTTTCCAACGATACCCCAGCTACATGATTGTTTTCATTTTCTATTATTTTTTCATTTGTAAGTTTCCTTTCCTCCATGCATGGCAAGGGTCCTTATGCTATTTATTGCAGTTGACATCTTATATACATAATTTTTATTTTTGGATGTGCAGTGGTGGACTCAAAACATCAGATTTCATCATAGACATCTATTTTGTCGCATTCCTTAGGGTTTATTTTGTACTTGTTTGAGATTATAGGCCTCAATCAATTTCTTTTCTGTGTATTTTAGTAGATATATAAGTAGCATTTTTGTTTATTGTTTTATTTGATATTAACTTGGTGATTGATGCTAAATTGAGTATTGATATTGGATTTCTCCTCCACTGTCTCTCTGATATCTCTTAATCTTTTCTTTTTATTCTTCATATTTTCCCATATTCCTTATGCCTTTCCTCCTCATGGGACGAAATCTCTTAGATTTTATTTGGCCTGGTTTGTTTTTCTATTATGCAGAACAATCGTTTTCGCTAAGTAAATAATTGCGTCATTTACAAAAAATGGCTTGTCAAAGTTCAATTTGTAGTTCTTCGCATGTACTAATACCGGCTTGCGTCTTTAATCCCGCAAGTCCCAGGTATTTGCTGTTGCCTTTGCTGTTCTTGCTGCTGGTGCTATCATTCTGACGCTAAATGTCCTGCTTCTCGGTGGGCACATAATCTTCTTCCAGAGCATCAGTCTTCTAGGATACTGTTTGTTCCCTTTGGATATTGGAGCTCTTATGTGCATGATGAATGACAATGTCATAGTGAAGGCGGTCGTGGTGACTCTAACACTGGCTTGGAGCTCATGGGCAGCTTATCCTTTCATGAGTACAGCCGTTGTTCCTGGGAGAAAGGCTCTAGCACTGTATCCGGTGTTCCTCATGTACATTTCTGTTGGGTTCTTGATTGTTGCCATCACTTAAGATGCAAGAGCTGATCATATTTACAAGCAATGCATCTCTTTGATCAATTACCGGCTCATACAGGTATAGAGTGATATTTCATTTCTTCGGAGTTTTTTCTTTAGTCATTTTTTATTTATGTTGTTTTGGATATTTGTTCAGTTGTAATAAAAAAAAAAAAAAAAAAAATCTCTTTAGTGTCAGCATCGGCTGGTCGTCTCAGTAATTTTATGACCTTGCTATTCTCCTTGAGAAATAAAGGCTGTGCTGGAAGTATAAGTTAGGATAGTTTCCAATTATTCATTGAAAATAGAAAATTATGCTTTTTGGGATTACATGTCGACTTATAATTTCATCATGGAGATTGCCACTTGTATGATTAAAACATACCTATTCTAATGATCATTCCTTGTAACCACCTTGGACATGCATTGTAAACACGTTTATCACATTCTCATCTATGTAATGAGGATATTTTACCTCTTCAATACTTGCTCGAGCACAGTATTCAATGGATGGCTCGATGCTCATTGCACACAGGAATATTGTTCTTCCTTCGCTTGTGTAATGTAGAATTGTGTCACAAAACATATACTTGAAGAGTAGCTTAAAAATTTCTTACTTCAGACTATTCAAATGTATAAAGTCTACTGTTATCATAAAAAGATATTGCTATCGTGATAAAACACATAGAATCGATAATATTTTACTGGCATACCCTCGCCTGCCACTGCGTGTCTGCACCATGTTCATGGTCATGTTCTTTTGTATGTGATTTCATTTTCATCATATACACACTATATTTTTATGTGAAAGTGTGAGTGCGAACATATTAATATCCTATGTTTTCTCAAATTTATTGTATATATATGGCCATCTCATTTCATCATATATTTTGTCTGTACCAGTGCCTTGACGTCTTTTCTTCTGTATGAGAGAGGGGGGGAGAGTGTGTAATTGATCGTTGGAGGGGTCATCAAAAGTCTAATATGGGTAGTAGACTGGCATGTCCATGTCACCTACATAATTTGTTCTTGAAAAAGAAACTTAGCAACTGTGATGTCAATGAGTCTTGTTTCTAGAAACATTACCCATTTAGAGCTTCTGAGTTTGACTTCATGTGAGACATAATTTGAATAATGTTGAACAAAATATATAGGTGTTAGTTTTACAAGCAAAAAGAATGTACGAGTGATCTGTCTTCTTCTATAAGCAAAGTTTGCTTTGTACTCCGTATGTAGAATTTTCTCTAATTTCTCTCTCTAAGATAAAGGATCTCTCTCGTCGGTAGCAAGTTGCTCGAGTGAGATTGGTTCACAGCTGGAAGGAAACAAATGGGAATTTGTTGATAAGTTTTAACTTGTTCATGATGTGGATATATAACAATTGTACATGTGGGTGGTTCTCAGTACGCCAAAGATTTAAACCCTAGGACCCATTTCATGTGTCTGTAGGCTTCGGACGGTTGTGAGCCTGCCTGCTGGACATTTTGCTACAGGTTCTGTTGAAGAATCACAATACTCCATATTTTTAAGTTTGTTGTTCTTGAAAAAATGAGGAATGTGGAATATATATGCCTTTGATATTAGAGAACACATGAGAGCTTTTGAGTTTTTCTTGCTACTCCTTCAGTTTTCTCAGAGACCCCTTTGTCACCCTTTTCTCAGTCGATTCCGGTTCTCTTTTTATTAGGAGATAGAAATCACTAATGTATTGAAGTGGAGCTACGTGCATGCTTGGTTGCTTGTTTCGCGTGCTCATTTGATGGAGTAGTACTTAACTAGTGAAGCATTTAAGCGCACGATCCAATGAACAGCAGGGAGATTTGCATGTTAAGCCTCTTAAGGTTTGTTAGCTGCACATTCTTAACTTAACAAGACTAACAGGAAAATTCAAACTCAATAGAGAATAATTTAAAAAATTATGAACTATCATCTTTTAGTTGGATTATTGAAAATAGTGGAAGTATGGAAGAAATTATGAAGTAAATTTCAAAATGGAAGCACAATAAGAGAGTTCTTCTTGTGTTTGTTTGTTTGCTAGCTTTTGAAAAAAAAAATATATTAAGAAGTGATATTAGTTATTTGATTGATTAAATAAAATAATATTTATATAATTTTTTTTGTTTTATATGTATAAAAGTATAATTTTTAAATGATAATAATAATATATAAATAATTTTTTTTTTTTTTTTGGTTTGTTTCTCTATTTTTTAGAGCTCTTCAAAACTAAAAAGTGAGGAAGAAAATTTTGAAAGTAAACTGCCATACAGGCAACACTTTAGGAGTATATAAGAAGTAACTTTCAATTTCTATTACAATCAAATAAATACTTGAAATAGTAAAAGTAGTCTTACTCTTGCTGTGTCTATTCTACTTCCATTAACAAATACATACTTCTGAGCGAATTCCTTCAGTCCTTGTGTAGTCCTAGTTCCCGTCTGTTTTCTGAGAGCTCCAAAGATTTTGGAAGTGGGTCGGTCTGCCGCGAGCTGGAGCTAAATTTCTTCGTAAATGGGCTCTCAGCTTTGCCACTACAGTGAACTTCAGTCTGCTGAACTCTCTCTCTCTCTCTATGAATGACTTGTAGAAATGTTTAATGTTGCACCACCCCCCCCTGCAAGACTGCAAGTGCTGCTGGGTTGCTTGTTGGCTGAGGTTTACTTGCCTTGCTTGTGCTTGCATGGAAACAATGATCAGTAGAGTCAGAGGCAAAACCCGAGAGAGAGAGAGAGAGAGAGAGACGAGCCGAAAGGAGAGGAGAGGAGAGAGGGGCTTTGGATGTGGAGCCATGGGGAAAAGGTAGGAGAGTTGACGAAGATGATATCAGCTCATCTGCTTGTTTTGAAAGGCCAGTCTACATTGAAAACAGCTAAGATTTTGTAGTATATAGAATGTAGTAGTAGGCATCTAGCAAAGTTTTTTATTAGCACAATTGGAGAGTACAGGGTTATAGCTGGTCGATATCTTATGCAAGAAGATCTGACACATTCATCATTCTCTTTTGGCAATTAAGACCAGCTTAAACAAATATCTTTCTTTAACCCATCAAAACATGGTCTAATCGATCCATAATTAAATCAAACCAATAAAAAATACATTGGCAGTAAACTGAGACGGGGACAAGTGAGGAGACTGCCCGGCTCGAGGCCCATGTTGCCCGAAGAAGGGAGCAAACAAAACAAAACGAAACAAGTCAAAAGCTCCATAAATTAGTGTGCAGGCAAATTGAGCAATGTGTTTGTCTGTATAGAAATAAAATAAAAGTAGTAGAAATAAATCTATTTGTAATGTTTTAATTATTTATTTGGTAAAAAAAAAAATAAAAGTTACTTTTAAAATGATAAGATGTTGCCTATATTTTACTTCACTTCTATAACTTTTTTTTCTCACACTTCGGAGTTGGAAATGAGCTAAAAAGTATTTTTTGTATTTGCATGTCGTTATTGCTATTCAAAATACATATATTCCAAACAAATAATTTAAATTATGTTTTAGTCATTGTCATTCAAAGTACATATATTCCAAACAAATAATTTAAATTATGTTTTATTTATTACTCTTTCATTGTCTAAGACACTTTATTCTTCACAAACAAATACAAAAATAACACTATTTTTTAATTTTAAATTTTCAAGTTACTCCTGGATTTCTTTCTTAGTTTCACTATTGTCAACGAATCAAACGCACCCAAGGATCAAGAAAAAAGATTCAGTCTTGTACCCAATCTCTTGAATTAATTCTCCAAATCCTGATGATCCTGTTACAATCAAAAGGGAAAGGGAAGTTGAATTTTTTTTTTTTTTGCCCTTTTCTTCCCTCCGAATGGCATCAGAGAATTGAGACGGAGATGAGTCAGAGTGGCAGTCTCTCTCTCTCCCCCTCCCTCTCTCTCTCTGTGTCTCTCTCTCTCTCTGCAGCATGCTTATATTCCCTTGTCTTCAATTGCTGAGTGTTCCTCTCTGCAGCCTCTCACATGCACCCATCTCTACTTAGGTGCAGTTTTTATTTTCTCCCAATTTCTTACTGGTGAGAGACATTATTCAAGTCCACATTCTTTTAAATCTTGTTGATTGTTACTTTCTGTTGATTGCAGGCATGGCCTACAAATCTCCCAACTCAACCACCATCTTTTTCCTCCCCTTTCTTCTTTGAAACCATCATTCACTATCTCTGTTACAGTTAAGAGTAGAAGGAAGAAGACTACCAAGAAACCAAAAATCCCAACATTTTCTCTCCAAATTCCGACAACAGGAAAAAAAAAAAAAAACAAAACAAGAACCACAGCCATGAAGGAGTTCTGGACGTCGCTGGCATCATTACTGGGCGTGTTCGCCTTCTGCCAGAGCCTCCTCCAGGCCGTGTTCCCCCCGGACCTCCGCTTCGCCGCCACCAAACTCCTCCACCGCCTCTTCCGCTCCTTCTCCACCCACTGCTACTTCGACATCACCGAGGTCGACGGCGTCAACACCAACGAGCTCTACAACGCCGCCCAGCTCTACCTCAGCAGCTCCGCCTCCGTCGCTGCCCCCTCCCGCCTCTCCCTCACCCGCGCCCTCAACTCCTCCGCCCTCACCCTCGGCCTCTCCAACAACGACCGCCTCATCGACACGTTCCGCGGGGCCACCGCCACCTGGGAGCACGTGGTCACCCAGCGGCAGTCCCAGACCTTCTCGTGGCGCCCGCTGCCGGAGGAGAGGCGGGGGTTCACCCTCAAGATCAAGAAGAAGGACAAGCCGCTGGTTCTTGAATCCTACCTCGACCACATCATGGAGAGGGCCGCCGATATACGGCGGAGGAACCAGGACAGGCTGCTGTACACCAACACGCGCGGCGGGGCGATGGAGGTCCGGGGCCACCCGTGGGAGTCGGTTCCGTTCAAGCATCCGAGCACGTTCGAGACTCTGGCGATGGAGCCAGCTAGGAAGGAGGAGATCATGGAGGATTTGATTGATTTTTCCGAGGGCAGAGCTTTCTACGAGAGGACCGGCAGGGCCTGGAAGAGGGGCTACCTTCTCTATGGCCCGCCAGGCACCGGCAAGTCGAGCATGATCGCTGCAATGGCGAACTTCCTCCGCTACGACATCTACGACCTCGAGCTCACCGAGGTCCACACCAACTCGGAGCTCAGGAAGCTCTTGATGAAGACAACCTCCAAGTCTATCATTGTGATCGAGGACATCGACTGCTCCGTCAATCTTGCTAACCGGAACACCGGTAGCTGGGGGAGGAAGCAGCCGCTGCCGTCCTCCAGCGACCTGGAGGAGTCGAGTTCGGGGGCCACTAAGTGCATAACCCTCTCAGGGTTGCTGAATTTTACCGACGGGCTGTGGTCGTGCTGCGGGAGCGAGAGGATATTCGTGTTCACAACGAACCACATTGAGAAGCTCGACCCTGCATTGCTGAGGTCGGGGAGGATGGACATGCACATCTTCATGAGCTACTGCTCGTTCGCGGCGCTGAAGATTTTGTTGAAGAATTATATAGGTTTGGATGAGGGGGAGCTCGCCGGCGATGGGCTGATGAGGGAATTGGAGGAGGCAGTCGAGAATGCGAAGATGACGCCGGCGGATATCAGCGAGGTTCTGATCAAGAATCGGAGGCATGAGAAGGAGAGGGCAGTGAGGGAGTTGGTGGAGGTGTTGAAGGGGCGAAGCTCGGCGGCGGAGGCGAAGAATGTAGGAGAGGAGAAGGGGAGGGCTGGGGCGGAGATTGAAGAGGAGGAGCAGGAGAAGAGAGCATTGGAGAGCCCAAAAGAGGAGGAGGGGGGCAAACGTTGATGAGTTTGGTTATTGACTTAGATTTTAATTTTTTTTTTTTTTTTTTTTTTAGATGTTAAATTTGTTGTTTTAGATTTTGCGCGGTGTTCTTTATGAGATCTTTTTGGTCTTGGAGGTCGTGGTGGGCTTGGGGATTGGAAGCTGGGAACCTTCTGTCTTCTATTTTGGTTTGCTTTTGTCCTCTTCTACTTTTGATAATAAAGTGAGGAGTGAGCGTATATGAGATTTGGAGGCATGTGGGTGGGTCTTTAGCTGTTTGCTTGATTTTTTTTTTTTTTTCTTAATTTCAATCTTGTTTGCAAAATGATTTTGGTAGGTGAACAGAGTGTGCATATCAAATAGTAGTAGTATTCAGCGGATTCTTGGTGAACAATTGGAAAGGAGAGTCTGTTGTCTTTGCTTCTTCAAGAAAACATGAAACAACACTTCAAATTTTGTTTTAAGCAGATAGATCTTGATCTAAACTTAGGGATTAGTTCCACTGTTTTCCTTAAAAAAGAAATTGGAGGGAGAAGAAAATTGGTTGGGATAGATAGGAAATTCTATTTGAGCACACCACTATGCTCAGTTTGCACTTTCTCATTTGGGAATCAGTATCCGAGTGGTTTTTACATTGTTCAATGATTAGTTCTCAAATGCCAATAAGAAGGAAAAAAAAAATTCTCATTTGGAAATCAGTATCCGAGCGGTTTTTATATTGTTCAATGATTAGTTCTCAAATGCCAATAAGAAGGAAAAAAAAAATACATGGTCACGTATAAAAATAATGGCAAACTTATTTTTTTTTATATAATTTTAACAGGTGTGCTCTGTGAGAAAAGAGGTGTTCTATTTGCACCCTTGACTCTTTCTGATCTTGTCATTTAAGAATCTATATTAGCAAAATTGAAGAAAATAAATAAAAATACTTACCATGTCTATGGCGCGGGAGTGAATTTTTATAAGACCCACTAGTCTTTAAACCAGCTAAGATAAAAGTTATTTTCAATAACTGTTTCTTTTTGCGTGTCAACTTAGGCTCTTACATAGAGATAAAGAGCGAGAAAACTACTTATTAGATATCCAACAAAGTTATTACTCTCCGTTTCGTTTTGTTTATGATTTAAGGGCATTGTATATTGTTCAATAAAAGCAATTATGTTGACGTAAAAACTAACAATTTTTTTTTCTTGTATATCCATAATTGAGAATATAAATAACAGAAAAATAGCATTTTTTTAATTTTTTTATTTATAGTTGCTCTGACTAATCAAGGACAAACATGGAAAGACAGTCATAGCTATATTTTGGGAATTTCAAAAAGTCAATTATTTTAAAATAAAAAAATATATTTTAAAGGACAAACAAAGTGAAATAGAGGGAGTAATAATTCTTTTCTCAATATAATCTCGAATAGATCTCTCGTTACTATTCAGAAAGTCTCATTTCTCCTAATAAATAGAATTTTGTTCCAAAAAAATCTCATGCTGATCAACATTCATAAATGTTGCTTCCATGTAAATTTGGATTTGGAATCACGAAAGCCATTTTCTTGTAAATATAACCATTATGTAGATTTTTTATTTTGGTGACATCTGTTTAGATTTTGATATCAAAATATCCATCTCTTCAATATTCATAACAGTTGCTCCACTATTAAAAAAAAAAAAAAAAAACTTGATTTAGTACCTATGAAGGTAGTCCAATATCGGTGGATGTGCAGATGTTTCCTTGGTGGAAAAAAAGTAGTCACCCCTCCAAATAGGGGATGGTAATGAATGTGATCACGAATCAAATTTTTGCTCGTCCTATACAAAATTTTAAATTAAAAATAAAAAATTTATATAGAAATAGTCAAAATTTGACCTATAGGCGCATTAATTTATTACCATCATTACCTCCAAATCACATGTAAATGCGATTTAGTGTATCTTGTATTACCTTTTAAAAAATGAAACAATCGAGCAACCTAACATGGAGAAAAAGAATTACTCAACTGACTTAAAAAAAACATGGAGAACGTACAAAAATTATGAGATATTTTAGTTTTCTTTGGTATCTCATGACCAATATATCCATTTGAAAAGCATTTCTTTTGGTTTCTAGTTGAACCCACCCCATTTTCTCAATTAGATTTCAGTAGGCGCATCCAATTCGAGCAGCTTGTGCCCATCAGTCATAACAGGATTTTTCGTTCGTGGTGCGTATTTGCAACATCATCATGCTTATGAGTAAGTATGCTCGATAAGTTTGTCTGTAATGAAATAATACGAACATAAATTACTACGAAAACAAGAACAATTGAATGACGAAATAAGTCTGATTCACACAAATTTACCAACAACAAACTAAAGTAACTAGTTGTAACTTACTTTCTTAACTTTGAAACTTGGTTTAAATGGTTCACTTTCAGTTTTTTAAGTTCAGAATGTAACCATTTTCTCCCTCCTCCACTTTGACAAGTCGAAAAGATTTTGAAGGAAAAATAAAGCAACAAAAATCCATGGACAATGACATTGCCTCACAAAGGAATGAGATCCATATATGCCTCTGGGGCTACAATGTGGTCAATGACCTCAACCAATCTCTTGGAGAGATGTTTTTGGTAAAGTACAATGGCCGACAGATGTCTTCTTTGTTCCATTAATTAAAAAACTGATATTACTTGGTGGTACAGTGGAGAATTTTTTCTTGCCTTTCTATAAACTCTTCCTTCTATAATTCATTTCTCTGCTTGATGACGAGAATAATTATCAATTTTGCACCGCAACTTTGTACTTAATTCATTAGTTGCATTTTAGCATTTTGAGATATGAACATTGGCATCTAGTGAGCATTGTGTAGCCAAAATATTTGCATCCTTTGGTGTGGTGATGAGAAGTTGACATTAGAATACAAAAACATAGCAAAACCTCACAGTTCTATTTTAGTCAGTTGGCAATTTTAACATAAGCTTTAGTTTGGTTTAGTTCCATCCATTCATAGTGGGCATCCTACGCTTGAATGGATGAAGAACAATTGTTGGGTTTGGTTCCAAGTATATGCATAGAATAAGCCAAGACTGAATACGATTGACTTCTAAAAATTGGGAGAGTTTCGGAGGCAAAAAAGTTGAAACCAAGGGATTTTGCAAACTTCATCCAAATAGTATTGAAGGTCTTTTCCACTACACCATATAACTCTGAAGTTTTGACGAGAATTAAGAAAAAATATTTTGTATTTTAACACACTCTCGCATACAGTTTGAATGTCCATTTTGGATAGAAACTTGGAATTTAAGCAATAGTATCATTTTTTTCTTTTAAATCTGGACTGTTTTGATACCATATTGAAAGTCACTTTCACTATAATAAAACTCTGAAATTTTAGTGGAGGTTGAGAGAAATTATTTTGTATTTTAACAAATAGAAGTATCCTGTTAATTTATGTCATTTTTCTCTTCCGTTTCTGCTTTATCACCGCAAGGAATTGAAGTATTCGGACATTCATCATACCTTTGTTCTTCTCCACCTAATGTAAGCTGGGAGTATATGTGTGTGTGCGCGATCGCCGATTATAAAAGGATTGCTCATATAGTCATATAGTCCCACCACCACATCATTAGTCAAATATTCGGGAGATTCTAAATGCGCACCACAATTGACTTAGTGAGCACCATTTTCCCCATGTTGTAATTCACGGGAGTTTCCAAACGAACGCACCATTTGTCCTAGTGAGCCCACTTAAAAAGGGCCGGTCCGGAAAAAAAATATACTGGACAGTGAACTCACTAGAAAAAGTGGTGTGTTCCTTTGGAAACTTCCTAATTCACTTTATTATAGGCTTGGAGTATATGTGTGTGTTAGGGATCTCTGATTATAAAAGGAATGCTCATATAGTAGTTATATAGTCCCACCGCCACATCATTAGTCAAATATTCGGGGAAATTCTAAATGCGCACCACAATTGACTTAGTGAGCACTATTTTCCCTATGTTGTAATTCATGGGAGTTTCCAAAGGAGCACACCATTTTTCCTAGTGAGCCCACTTAAAAAGGACCAGACCGGACAAAAATAAACAGAACAGTGGGCTCACTACGAAAAGTGGTGTGCTACTTGGAAACTCCCTAATTCACTTTTCTATAGGATGTGGTGCTCACTAAGTAAAATGTGGTGCGACTTTTAGAATTTCCCCAAATATTCTTGTCTGCAAGAAATTATACGGTAGATAATCTCAAATCTTTTATAAGTCAGTAGACACCCACATCACTCATATATATATGGGGTATTTACTGGTTTGTCCCTCAAATCTTTAAATATTATGATTTTACCCCCCAAATCTTCATATTTATAATTTTGCCCCCCAAATCTCATAAGTTACAACAATTTTGCCACTCTCTCTAACTTTCCCAAACACAGTTAATTTTTTGACCATTTTACCCATCATTTCCTCTTTTATTTTCTTCCTCTTCTTCTTCTCTCTTCCTCCTTTCTTCTTATTTTCTTCATTATTTCTCCTCTCTTCCTCCTCTCTTCTTCTTTTCTTTTCCTCCTCTCTTTTTATTTTCTTCATTTTTTTTTTTTACTCTTTCATGTTCATATTTTTCTCCTCTCTTCTTATTTTCTTCTCTTTTTTTACTTGAGATAATTGATTTGGTGAACTAGAGGAAAAATGCATGACATGAAAGTGTAAAAAAATGAAGAAAATGAGAAGAGAAGAGGAAAAGAAAAGGAGAAGAGAGGAGGAAGAGAGGAGAAATAATGAAGAAAATAAGTAGAGAGAAGAAGAAGAGGAGGAAAATAAAAGAGGAAATAAGGGGTAAAATGGTCAAAAAATTAACTGTGTTTGGGAAAGTTAGAGAGGGAGGCAAAATTGTTGTAACTTATGAGATTTGAGGGACAAAATTATAAATATGAAGATTTGGGGGGTAAAATCATAATATTTAAAGATTTGAGGGACAAACCAGTAAATACCCCTATATATATATATCTATATATATATATATAGAGAGAGAGAGAGAGAGAGAGAGAGAGAGAGAGAGAGAGTAATGATCAGTGTGGAGGAGAGTGAGAGAATGCTGATTCCCTCCCTGCCTGCAAACCAAGACAAACAAGTGCTTGATTGTTTCAGAAGAGATTCTTCTGTCCTCTGCGCATTACAGCTAAACATTGCTCGAAGAGGCGTAGATGCAGTATACTTTCAGCAGCCAAATTATTATGGCCGCGACTTCTCTTGCTCCTACCGCACACAATATCTACATGCACCTTCTGTTTCTTCTTCTGCATGGTATTTTTAAACAGACCAGCATTCCTAGCTAGATGCAGGTAGCTAGCATTGGACAAGCGTATTCAAATAAATACACCGAACCTAAAATACAACAAGGTCTTAGAAGTGCGGGAAATATAGAAGAAAAATAAAAATAACTTTCAAATTGGAAGTTTAGGAAGAGAGTTGTTCAATAGAGTTCAAGTGTCTGTAAGCTCACTGTTAGAAGTAAGAAGTTGAATATAAAAAATATTATTTTATTATCAAATTAAATAAAAAATAATACTAATATATTTGTTAATTGAGTATAATTGAAGATTAATAATGAGAAACTAATAAAAAAATAATATATTATCTTGTTTCTTGAGTTTCAAAAGTACTTCCAATTAAAAATAAAGGAAAGAGAAGAGGAAAAATTGATGTGCCACATAGGATCCACACATCATTCTAGTGGAAATATCTTCCAATTCTCTTATTGGCCAAACAAACAAGTGAAGTAGTAGAAGTAGTTTTACTTCCACTACTTCCATGCAAACAAACACACTCTAACACCATGTAAAAAAATTGTCACGTTAACATACATATACGCTCAAAGTTCTTGATATAAATCAAAGAGAAAACACTATAAATTTCGCTGGGAAAAAAAGAAATAAATGATCCAACTCATAAAGATCATAATATATTAGCGTAACCCAACAGGTGAAATCTCAATCTCGTCCAACCTCTTTTCCGAAGTTTACATGTCTCATGTATGCATTGCATTCCTTGAGAGACTCACAAGAATTTAGGATGTTTAAAGATGCCACCTAAGGATGGTAATGAACGTTATTAACGGATAAATTTTTGGTTCTCGCAATATAAAATTTTAAATTAGAAAAAAAAAATATTTTTAATTTAAAATTTTGTATAAAACGAATAAAAAATTAATTTATAAACTTCATCACCGTTCCTAATGCTATCTCGTAGAGATACGCATACACAAAAATTGAGGCATGCTCCTCAATGTGATTGATCTGCAATTTAAAGTCTTCATTATCACTATTAGTATCTTTGAATCAATCATTACCGTTGTGCTTGCAGGTAGGGAGTATTTATTTATGATTACTAAGAAGAAGAGTTAATAATTCAAGAGGTGCCACTTATACTGTCTTTCAATGTTTAGACGTAGTTAATCTTTGTTAAGATACATAATAATTTTTCTAAGTATGAATTTTTAAAAAATAATAGTAAATACAAAATAGTTTCGCTCAACCCTAGTTACAATTTCAATATTTTTTCCCTCTCTTCACTAACAACTCACCCAAAACATGTCCTAAAAAGTAACGCCGTTAGAAATTTAGTAACTGAGAATTTTGGGAAATTCTATTTGCGCACTGTATTTTACTCTTGGTGCCCTAAATACTCTTTACACCAAACTCCTATTTTGAAATACTATCATTTTACTTTCTGCGTCCAAATTTTTTTCCAAAATACCTCTCAAAAATTTTGGTCGGGTATTAATACCCGACCAAGAAACGTGCTGGTCGGGTATTAAAACCCGACCAGCAAACGAAGTCTCCCTCATAAAAGAAAACTAATTAACGATAAATTTCAAATAAATATGCACAAACCTAAAAAATTATTCAAATCGTATCTTAGATTTGTTCTCTGATACCAATTACATGTTGGAATTTTCCATTTGCATAAGAAAACTCAAACTCAAATTCCAAACCCAAATTTCATTTGTCACGGTGAAATCAAAGAATTTAAATTTCTTTTAATCTTTTCCGGAACGTTAATGTAAAAAATTTTAAGGGATCAAGAAATTAAATTGATGATTTTATAGGAGATGTATTTTTATTAAATACCAAAAAAAATTTATCTAGGATTTTAGAGAGAAAATAGAGGAGGAAGACGACGAGTCGTAGTTCCAAATTTTAAGAAGTTTTAATTTGGAATTTATAAGGATAATTTAGTCCAAAAAAATAATAATAAACTTGTAATTATTTATAAGTTTCAAAACCGTGCGTCAAGAATAAAATGCCTGGTGCAAATAGAATTTCCCGAGAATTTTGAACTTTACACTAAACATATAATATGTGGAGTGTGACTGCAATTAACTGCATGGAATAATTAATAATACTAATCATTCAAAGGCTTTGGCCTTTTTGAAGCCGAAATCTTTACAACTTTCATGAGGGGGGCTCTCATCATTCTCTAGGAGAATTCTTTTTTCCCCTCATCAATGTTCTCAAGATGGGAATCAATAGAAGCTCCTCAGGGGATCCAAAGTTTGTGATCAGCTTTTCTTTATAAAATATTATTGTTTTTCTTTTTCTCTTCTTTTTTTCCTTCCTCTCTTATCATTTGAGCATCATGCAATAGCATTATCCCATGCGGCTGTGCTTTCCAGTTTCCACCCACTGGAAATTATAAAGGCACACCCCAAATATTTCTAGGGCACAGCCGCCCCCTCGGCCCATACAATCACTCTTCGGTGTGTTCTTACATATTTGAGGTGTGCCAGTATAATTTCCGTCCACCCAATTTTGGTTGAACCACTCTTCTCTTGGTCCAGCTCCACCTTTTGGGCTGGAGCCAATCGAAAACCTAGATTAGAGTTACTAGTGCAGAAACCAAAAAATATATTTATATATATATATATTTTTAATAACTATAACTTTTAGGATAAACACTATTACTTGGTTTGGACAAGAAATTAGTGCAACTATTTAGCTACACCTAGCTAATGAAAAAAAGATCTTTTCTTAACCGTTGTTAGTATATACCTGCGAGCACACTCGATAACTAATATTACTTAGCAAGAATTTGGATCCTTTTCACAATATAAATCGTAATCTAAGCTCAATTGCACTTGTTAATTTTTTATATGCAAATACATTGCATATCGAATAGAACAAAGGAAAACTATGAATTTAAATACAAATTTTGAGTTGTTTAACGAGATTGAAATTGAAGAGTAGATTTATATAAGAGAAAACTGTTGGTTGTCAAAAAATTAGTAATTATTCTTCTGCTAGAAATTTGTTGGTTAGCTGGAGAGCAATTTGTTTACAGTTATTGAAAATAATTTAAAAAAGAAATGATTACTCCATAAAAATTTTAATTAACTATATTCCTGATGCAGATAAACAGCTGGCCTGACTCGGCCCAACTCCGATACAAACTGATCAAGGCCAGTTAGTTAATGTAACCTCAAAAGGATAAACGGTTCGAGTGTTTGGTTCATTAAGTGGCAGAGGCCCAAAACTGTACCCCCTAAGAGATCCACAAGAAACACTCCATACATAAACACAACTCAAGCCCATACAAAGGGACAGTCCTACTGCAAAAGATAACAACTCCTCATCTATAGCAGGCTAAAGTACAGGAAACTCCCATCAAGTATCATGTTTTACATAGAAATTCTCAAAATCTTTTTTTATATTACCTAAACTCCACGTACTTTCAAATTTGCTAAAAATCCCCGAACGAAATTAATCAATCAAATTAAAAACACATCAAATACTTACCTCAATATTTTCAAATATAATTTTTTTTGAATAAAATACACTAGATGATCAAGGAGTGAATATTTAGAAAGGCCGTATAGTGGGTATTTATTGCGTTTTTAAATTGATCTATTAAGAATTTTCATGAAATTTAAAACTTAGTAGGGATTTATATAATATTTAGAAGCTCATGAGAGTTTATAGAAAAAAAATATGATACTTCATGAGGGTTTTTTTATACTTTAGCCTCGATAGTATGAATAGAGCAATCCTTCATGATATAAAAGAACTATCATTCCTTCTACTAAATCACTGTATTTAAGTTCTCTCTTTCTCTAGTACTCGCTAGCTTGAACATTGGAAGGTTTTCTATTGATCAAAAGTCACTTGGAAGATTTTTTTTATTAGATCTAAATTTGAACTTCTTGATATTTGTTGAAGGGAAAAATTTTAAAGATAAGAGAAGCATCAGTAGCTTCACGGGTAGTCAGATACGAGGCTATTTCTTAGTCTCGCGTTGGCCAGAAACATAGCTTTGCACTAAGAGTAAAACGTGAAGCTAAATCCTTAGTTTCGCGTTCAAGGTTGTTAGCCTGGCGTGGGCAGATTCTCAGAATCTATAATCGGTTCTGATTGAAATTTGGAATTATCTAATACCCGAATTGAATTCCACTAGAATACAAAGTCAAAAAATTGAATCAAAATCAATTTTTTTATTAGAATTCTTGATAAATACAAAGACCTCCTATCTCTATCTCTAAGGAAACTCTGATAATCAACTAAAATCCATAAATAGCCTTCATGAGGAGACTTTGGGGGACCTTTGGCACATCAAGTTACGCTCGAGAGCCTTAATACTTTTAGACCAGCAGCGAGAGAGAGTTAAGACCGGCTCTTCTTCTTCCCCAAATGAAAATCTTCACGTCGGATCGTCAATAGGAACTAGATATATCACATCGCCACGTCAAGAACCCAATTCTTCAATAAAAGAAAGTGACGTGATATAAATCCTCTCGTTTGTTTCTCTTTTACTTCTTTTTCATTATAATTTTGAAAATCATAGTAATCAATGGAAGAAAGCAATAATTTCGCGGAGAACAATATTTTCTCGGCTCGGTGAATTTAACAAGATGAGCATCGTGTACCCGTCCATATCCATCCGACTTGCAAAAAAATGTCATTATAAAACAAAATATGCACTGTTTTCTGTTGAATTCATTCACTAATTTGAACCTTAAATTGAGCCAATTCACTAGTTCAAATTAAATGAATTAAGTGAATTGAAATTGACTTCAAAAGTTGAGTACATAGCAAAGGAACAAAAAGGGAAGATGAAAAGATAGTCCCACATGGGATAGAGGAATGTAAGGATGTGGGTTTAAATAAGATAGCTTGCTCCTTTACTTTGCTTATGTAAGAAGAGGAAAATCTTGAGCACCACGGGTGGTGCTACGCACCGCCCGCACTCGCACGCGCACGCGCGTGTGCGAGGGCGAATGGGCGTTTAGGGCGCATTGGGCGCTTTAGAGGCGCACTTTGCACTTCGCACGTACGCAACGTCGCGAGGAGACCGCACGTACGCAACGTCGCGAGGAGACCGTCACCGGCCGCCGTCAACGGTTACCGTTAAACGGTCACAACTATTGAAACGGCCAACTGTTGCGACTGTTGAAATCTCAACCATTGCGACTGTTGAAAGCCTATAAATAGGGTTTGGGTCAGTATTTCAAATTACACGTTTTTCTTTTCTCTTCTCTTTGTTCTTCTGCAGACAGAAGTTCCAGAATTTCTGTCTACAGAAGAACTCTGTTCATCAGTTTCAATAAAGTCCAGTCCTGCATAACATAAACCAGAGAGAACCTTTATCAGATTCGCCAGAGCAGAGGGATTGCAGCTTCCTTCCCTCTGCAGATCGATCGTTGTATCCTGGGAGATCGACGTCCAAGAAATCCAGAAGCGAACAGTGAAGGACGAATCGATTTTAAGGAGATAGTGTCCAACACTAGCCTCGATTTTCATCCAATCTGCTTCCTGTCAGTAAAGTCTTCTTCCAGTCTTCCTGCAACCAGGTTTTTCTTAATCCAGTTTCATAATTTTCTGATTAGGATAGTATACTAGATAAAGAAGAACAGTTTGATGGTTTTTCTTTAACCAGTCTTCTTCTACTTCGAAACTGGAAATATATAGACATAAACCTAATTACAGAATTAATTTCCTGCAAGATAACAGTAATAATTCTGTTAACTACAAATCTGTTATTTTGTGTTAATCTAAAACAATTCTGTATGCTTCATTCTGCAACCACAGAATTAGTAACCTCCAATTTACATATACTGTCATAATATATTAAAAGACATACGGTAAATTTATAACCAACATTCTTAAAATCGATTATTGCATGTTTTAGATTAACTTTTTAAGAATACAGTTTAAACATTTTTAGTTTGAACCTACATTCTTAAAATCGAATTTCGTGCATGTTTTAGATTAACTTTTTAAGAATACAGTTTAAACATTTTTGTTTAGAACCAACATTCTTAAAACTGAGTTTTGGAATTCTGTAACAATACTTTCAATTAAGAGTACTGTTATCAATTAGAACTCTGTTATAATAGTATTTAATCTTTAAACTGATATTTTGTTTTAGATTAAAATACTGTCATACTAGTAATCAATCACTAGTAATCTTAATTGCTTTTAGAGAAGACTAGTTAATTTCTGTTTTGTGATTTGGAGTGTTGTTTTATTAGAAAGTTAAAATTTATTGCAAGACATTAAGATAAATAAATTTTAATATTTGTAGATGGCTACTACATCTGATATGTCCACTGTGATAACTCCTGTCATGGTTACTCCAACTGTGTCTTCAAGCCAGTATGAGAAACCAGAGAAGTTCAGTGACTCAGATTTTAAGAGATGGCAACAGAAAATGTTGTTCTATCTCACTACAATGAATCTGGCCAAGTACTTGAAGGAGACTGTGTCTACTCTTGTTGAAGATGATCAACAATCAGTGAAGGCGGTTGAAGTATGGAAACATGCGGACTTCTTGAGTAAGAACTATATCCTCAATGGTTTGGACAATATACTGTATAATGTATATAGTTCAGTTGCTACTGCTAAGGAACTCTGGGAGTCCTTAGACAAGAAATATAATACAGAAGATGCCGGCTCTAAGAAATATGTAGTCGGTAAGTTTCTGGATTATAAAATGGTTGATTCTAAAAATGTAATCAACCAAGTACAGGATCTTCAAGTGATCATTCATGAAATTCATGCTGAAGGTATGACTATCAGTGAATCTTTTCAAGTGGCTGCAATAATTGAAAAATTGCCACCATCTTGGAAAGAATTTAGATATTACCTAAAACATAAACGAAAAGAAATGACACTTGAAGATCTAATTGTACGATTGAGGATTGAAAAAGATAACCGCCTTTCTGAAAAGAAAATTGGAAATCCATACAATGTTTCTAAAGCTAATGTTATGGAAAATTCCAATAAGTCTAATGACAGGAAGAGAAAGCACAATGGTGAAGACTCTAAGAGTGGTAACTCGAAGAGATTCAATGGCAAGTGCTACAACTGTGACAAGCCTGGACATCGTGCAAAGGACTGCCGTGTGCGAAAGGCACTAGATTCTTCGAAGAAGAAGAAGAAGCATCCTAATGCACATTTGGCCGAAGAAGAAAATCTTTGTGCAAATGTAGATTGTACATCTGTTGTCTCAGAGATTAACCTAGTTAGTGGCAACTCTAAAGAATGGTGGGTGGACACTGGAGCCACTCGCCACATCTGCGCCAACAAGTGGATGTTCTCCACATATGAATCTGTGGAAGGAGAACTACTCTACATGGGTAACTCTGCAACCTCCAAGGTTGAAGGACGAGGCAATATTGTACTAAAGATGACTTCGGGGAAAGAACTTACTCTTACTGATGTACTTCATGTACCAGATGTCCGCAAGAATCTGGTCTCTGGTTCAGTCTTGAGTAAGAAAGGCTTTAGGCTTGTGTTTGAGTCTGATAAGTTTATACTCACAAAGAATAGTGTATATGTAGGTAAGGGGTATATGACCAATGGTCTGTTCAAAATAAATGTAATGACCATTGCCCCTAAGGTTATCAATAAAATTGATTCTTCTGTTTATATGACTGAGTCACCTTTTATTTGGCATGGTAGATTAGGACATGTTAATTATTATACTTTACAAAGATTAATAAATTTGAATATGTTGCCTAATTTCAATATAAACTTTGAAAATAAATGTGAAATATGTGTTGAATCAAAAATGACTAAGCTTTCATTTCACTCTATAGAACGTAGTACTGAACCTTTAGAATTAATTCATACAGATGTATGTGATTTAAAATCTATTCAAACTAGAGGTGGAAAGAAGTACTTTATTACGTTTATAGATGATTGTACTAGATATTGTTATGTATATCTACTTAGAACAAAAGATGAGGCAATTGAAATGTTTATACAATACAAAAATGAAGTTGAGAATCAACTTAGCAAAAAGATAAAAATGCTAAGAAGTGATAGAGATGGTGAATATGAGTCACTATTTGCACAAATTTGTGCAGAACATGGTATTATACATCAAACAACTGCTCTTTACACTCCACAGCAAAATGGAATTACTGAGCGTAAGAACAGAACTTTAAAAGAAATGATGAATGCCATGTTAATAAGTTCTGGCTTACCCCAGAACATGTGGGGGGAAGCTCTGCTTTCTGCCAATTATATTCTCAACAAGATATCCCAAAAGAAACTTGAGAAAACACCTTATGAATTATGGACAGGTCGAGCACCTAGTTATAAATTCTTAAGAGTGTGGGGGTGTCTAGCTAAGGTGGCAATTCCTACTCCTAAAAGGACTAAAATTGGACCTAGAACTATTGATTGTATATTCATTGGATATGCGCATAATAGCAGTGCTTATCGTTTCTTTGTTTTTAACTCTGATCATCCAGAAATACATAAGTACTCTATTATTGAATCTAGGAATGCAGTATTTTTTGAAAATATGTTTCCTAGTAAAGAATATAATCCAAGTTCCTCTAAAAGGACTTGTGATGATATAATAAGAGAAACAGAGTCTGATTCTGAAAATAAAACCAATGAGGATGAATGTAGACGGAGCAAAAGGGCCAGGATTAATAAATCGTTTGGTCCGGATTTTCTAACATATATATTAGAAAAAGAACCTCAAACTTATAAAGAGCCTATGTCTACTCCTGAAACTCCTTTTTGGAAAGAAACTGTAAATAGTGAAATTGAATCAATTATTCAAAATCACACCTGGGAACTTGTGGATCTTCCTCCAGGAAGTAAACCATTAGGATATAAATGGATCTTTAAAAGAAAGATAAAACCTGATGGGTCTATAGATAAATACAAAGTTAGACTTGTAATAAAAGGCTATAGACAAAAGGAAGGTATTGACTATTTTGATACATATTCAGCTGTAACAAGAATAACATCCATAAGATTAATAATTGCTTTTGCTGCATTATATAATCTTGAGCTTCATCAAATGGATGTAAAAACAGCATTTTTAAATGGTGAATTAGATGAAGAAATCTACATGGAACAACCTGAAGGGTTTGTAGTTCCAGGGAAAGAAAAGAAGGTGTGTAGACTTGTTAAGTCTCTTTATGGACTTAAACAAGCACCTAAACAATGGCATGAGAAGTTTGACCAAGTTATGTTGTCAAACGGATTTCGCTATAATGAATGCGATAAATGTGTATATGTAAAAGGGGATATGCACAACTATGTCATTGTATGTTTATATGTGGATGACATGATTATCACCGGTAGCACGGTGGCTCTAATTAAGGAAGTAAAAATCATGTTAACACGAAAATTTGATATGAAAGACTTAGGTATTGCAGATATTATTCTTGGTGTTAAAATCTCCAAGACATCTGATGGATATACCTTATCCCAGTCACATTATATCGAGAAGATACGCGAAAAATTTGACAAGGGAAATACTGATATAGCTAAGACACATGTAGATATGAGTCTACATCTTACAAAGAATATAGGTGCTAGTATATCACAGTTAGAATATTCTCAGATCATTGGCAGTCTTATGTATTTAATGAACTGCACAAGACCTGATATTGCATACTCAGTAAGCAAACTGAGTAGGTTTACAAGTAATCCAGGGGAGAACCACTGGAAAGCAATAGTTAGAGTACTCAAATATTTGAGGTATACTACTAACTATGGGTTGCACTATACTAGATATCCAGCAGTGATTGAAGGATACACTGATGCTAACTGGATTACCGATTCAAAAGATATCAAATCCACAAGTGGATATATCTTTACTATTGGAGGAGCAGTCATCTCTTGGAAATCTTCTAAACAAACATGTATAGCCAGATCCACTATGGAATCTGAGTTTATAGCTTTAGATAAAGCTGGAGAAGAAGCAGAATGGCTTCGGAACTTTTTAGAAGATATTCCAATGTGGCCTAAACCTGTGTCAGTAATATGCATCCATTGCGATAATCAATCAGCAATTGGAAGGGCACAAAATGTATTATATAATAGAAAGTCACGACATATACGTCGTAGGCATGAAACTGTAAGACAGCTGCTTACAAACGGAATAATATCTCTTGATTATATAAAATCAAAAGATAATATTGCAGATCCATTAACAAAAGGCTTGACTAGAGATCAAGTATATAAGTTGTCGAGGGGAATGAGATTACAGCCTACTAAAGAGTAACTCCATAATGGCAACCCAACCTAGCTGACTGGAGATCCCAAAATCTAGGTTCAAAGGGACAACCGAATTGTGGGGGAACTCGAAAGAATCACTGAGGAAAATATTTCCTATCCCATTTCTATGGTAAAATAGTGATTATCTGCAACGTGTTAGGATAAGCTAAGCTTTTAATGATCCTTATATCTTAAAAATCTAAGTGGAGTATGGCAGGATACTCTTGATAAGAGATCACCTATGTGAGTGAGAAGGGGCCGCTTCTATGAGAATGAGAAAGGCTAAGTTCTCTAAGAGTACTCACAGAATTACCAGGTTGTCCAAGGCCAAAATGGACACAACATAGATGTAGATACCAAAAAAAAAAAAATTTGAAAAAAAAAAAAAATCTTTTTTTTTGATAAGTGGGCACACCCGCGGGTTGCACCCGCGGGAGCCCCCGCGGGATGCAACCCGCGGGAACACCCGCGGGAGCCCTCGCGGGTTGCCACCCGCGGGAGAATTCCCGCGGGTTGCAACCCGCGGGAAAATTCCCGCGGGTTGCAACCCGCGGGGGCGATCCCGCGGGTTGCCACCTGCGGGTTGTTTTTCGTTATTTTCCGTTGTTTTATTTCCTATTTTATTTTCCTGATATCCCGTGATCCGCTTTTTCAGGAGGAATAGAGCCGGATTTCAAGTCTCTTCGGTCTATAAAATACAGAAATTTAACCGGAGAGGGGACTTTGGACTTTTGGATTCTTGGACTTTTGGATTGGGGGGAGATTCTTTGGGGAAGAGTCCAATTTTCCAGAGTCCAAATATTCAGAGAGGAGTTCCTCAATTCAGAGAGATCGGATCGTCAACGGAGTACAGAAACAAAACTCCACCGCTGCCAGACCCACAAAAATAAAGGGGAATCGAAATCAATCGATCCCCATTCTTGTAATCTCGATTTCTATTTTGTAATTTTTCTTTTATTGCTGTAATTCAAAATTAAAGGCATATAAAGGAAGATTCAATTTTTCGGGCAAACAATAGAATCTGATAAAGTTGAAAGAAATCGTGTGAATATTATTGTCTTAGTTTACATCAAAAGCTGAACAGTTCAAAAATATCGTATTCACTGGTTAGCAAGTAAACTCGATAATATTTCACTAGGGAAGGTTCAAAGCCAAAAGCCACCTCTCCCGATGCGGTAACTTTCTATTACACTCTCTGGTTATTTGCATTAGAGTCTAAGCCATTTCATTCATGTGGGGGATTGTTGAATTCATTCACTAATTTGAACCTTAAATTGAGCCAATTCACTAGTTCAAATTAAATGAATTAAGTGAATTGAAATTGGCTTCAAAAGTTGAGTACATAGCAAAGGAACAAAAGGGGAAGATGAAAAGATAGTCTCACATGGGATAGAGAAATGTAAGGATGTGGGTTTAAATAGATAGCTTGCTCCTTTACTTTGCTTATGTAAGAAGAGGAAAACCTTGAGCACCACGGGTGGTGCTACGCACCGCCCGCACCCGCACCCGCACGCGCACGCGCACGCGCGTGTGCGAGGGCGAATGGGAGCTTTAGAGGCGCACTTTGCACTTCGCACGTCGCGAGGAGCTGAGGAGCCTTTGATTTTTGGTGCTATTGGATTCAGGTTGCCTCTATTGGGTTCAGAACTGAATGAATTCGACCTGCACCTGCCCCGTCAGTCAAGAGTCGTTGAAGTCCAACGGTCGGCGGTCCAACAGTCACCGGCCGCCGTCAACGGTTGCCGTTAAACGGTCACAACTGTTGAAACGGCCAACTGTTGCGACTGTTGAAATCTCAACCATTGCGACTGTTGAAAGCCTATAAATAGGGTCTGGGTCAGTGTTTCAAATTACACGTTTTTCTTTTCTCTTCTCTTTGTTCTTCTGCAGACAGAAGTTCCAGAATTTCTGTCTACAGAAGAACTCTGTTCATCAGTTTCAATAAAGTCCAGTCCTGCATAACATAAACCAGAGAGAACCTTTATCAGATTCGCCAGAGCAGAGGGATTGCAGCTTCCTTCCCTCTGCAGATCGATCGTTGTATCCTGAGAGATCGACGTCCAAAAAATCCAGAAGCGAACAGTGAAGGACGAATCGATTTTAAGGAGATAGTGTCCAACACTAGCCTCGATTTTCATCCAATCTGCTTCCTGTCAGTAAAATCTTCTTCCAGTCTTCCTGCAACCAGGTTTTTCTTAATCCAGTTTCATAATTTTCTGATTAGGATAGTATACTAGATAAAGAAGAACAGTTTGATGGTTTTTCTTTAACCAGTCTTCTTCTACTTCGAAACTGGAAATATATAGACATAAACCTAATTACAGAATTAATTTCCTGCAAGATAACAGTAACAATTCTGTTAACTACAAATCTGTCATTTTGTGTTAATCTAAAATAATTCTGTATGCTTCATTCTGCAACCACAGAATTAGTAACCTCCAATTTACATATACTGTCATAATATATTAAAAGACATACGGTAAATTTATAACCAACATTTTCTTGGTCTAATTTACTTGGTAAGAAAGTATTATACTAATAAATTAGAAGTGCATTTGAAAAGATCGAGCTACTTCATTTACTTGACATATAAAAGTAACTTGCAATTAAGTTGGAAGCGTGTACTTCCGTCGTTTGGGCATTTCAATTCATTATTGAGAGAGCTGAAATCTTCCCCTCGACTGCATCTTCATGCATTGCATAGCTTTGCTCATATTTTTGAGGGAAAAAAAACTACATGTATATACATTTTATGGGATGGTAAACAATATTGTTCCGATTATCTTTTTTGTTTTGGCAGGGTTCATTCGCTTATTTTCTTTACAAAAGACCGTTTCAGAGAGAATACACATGCAAGAGTTGGGAGGGTAAAGTTACCAAGACAAATATTTAGTTGCCTAACGTCGAATACTCTCTTTCATAAAAAGCATGACTAACCTAATTTGCCAATTTTTTCTTTTGTTTTCATAGGTAAACACATCACTAGAAGTTTTTTTTTTTTAATTTATTTATTTAAGAAGAAAATAAATCCTGACAGTTGTACTTCCTAAAATAAAAAAGCAGTTAAAATAAAATATGCAACCTCCCTTTATAAGTTATAAAATTTGGTCAATGTCATATATGAATTTATAGTATTAATCTTAAGCAGGGTCAATGCTATCCTAACTTTAATTTGCGTATTTATGAATTTTCCTGATTACCCTCCTCCTTTTCCGTCGGCCTCGTCTGACTGACAGGACTGGTTACGTCAGAGCATTTTCCTATGACGTTTCGAGAATGATATGGTCATTTCAGGAAAAATGAGCGACGAAGGAAAACTCCAGCAACCAAAAGGTGCTCCGATAGATTCTGTAGAGATCTACCATTGACTGGCGTTCGTCGGGATGGAATCCGGTAGATCTACCGAAAATCCCGACGAGTCACAAAAAGAGAGGCTTACGCACTTCACTCACTCCTCTTTCATTCGCTAATCCGGGATCGGGCATTCCTCCCGTGAAGAGATATTTGTTCAGCTGATGAGAAAGGGGCGAGTCTCGACGGCCAAAGAGTGCTCTAGATTTGTTAATATCTTACGGTTACCAGTATCTAGTTTCTATAGCTCGAAAGGTGTTTCTATTGCTCCAAACAGTACGTGTATGGCCTAATAATCTAGTCCAAAATTTTTAGCCCTAATGGACACCAGGTGCTTATAGAAAATATAGAATTTATGTTATTTCTTAAATTAAACTCTAGCTTGACTTTTTTAAACCAATACCGAGATTTCACTAAGGAACTACTTCAGATTTTTTTTTTTTTTTTCCCCCAAGATCTTCCAAGTAGCCCATGATAAATATGCGGCGGTCTCTAACCACTGGCATAGGAATAGATGGAGCTTTTCCTTAGAAGATGTACATCGCGAGAAGAAAGATGATATACTGCAATTATTGGTGGATATCCAAAATGGTGATAGAGAAGGGAGGGACTATTCTTTCTGAAAGCCACTCACTGGCACTATATCGATAGAGGACTCAGAGTGGCTTCTGCTCCACTCATATTGTCCTTTGATAGTCAAGATATTTCTGTGGCTCATTTCTAAGAATGCCATTTTGATCTAGCCCAAATTACAGAGCACAAAATAGCCAAGCCCTAGCGTTTGTATGCTAAGTTAATATCTGCGCGAGTCCATGGAACATGCTGTTGGTATTTTTAAGCTATAGTGGAGGTTACTAATTCTCTGGTTGCAGATTGAAACATACAGATATATTTTAGATTAACACAAGAGGGCAGATTTGTAGTTAACAGATTTACTACACAGAATTGCTACTGTTATCTTGCAGGAAATTAATTCTGTAATTAGGTTTCAGTGTTAAACAGAATAATTAACTTGTTTTTATTACTGTTCTTATTTCCTAACACAGTTTCCAGAATTAAACTGTTTACAGAAATAATTAAACTATTTTTTCCTTTAACTAGTTTATTTAACCCAAACTGAATAAAGAAAATACTGGATTATGAAAAACCTGGTTCAGAATGTTGAAGGAAGACGACTGGAAGATGACAGGAAGAAGATCTGATGAAGATCGAGGCTAGTGTTGGACACTATCTCCTTAAAATCGATTCGTCCTCCACTGTTTGCTTCTGGATTTCTTGGACGTCGATCTCCCAGGATACAACGATCGATCTGCAGAGGGAAGGAAGCCGCAATCCCCCTGCTCTGGCGAATCTAATAAATGTTCTCTCTGGTTTATGTGATGCAGGACTGGACTTATTGAATGGAACTGAACAGAGATCTTCTGTAGACAGAAATTATGAAACTTCTGTCTGCAGAAGATGAACTGAAACAGAAAAGAAAAGAAAAACGTATATTCTGAAACTCTGACCCAGACCTTATTTATAGGTTTTCGACGTTGCGAAAACCTATAAATAGCGCTTTGCACTTTGTGAAGTGCAAAGTGCGCCTCTAAAGCGCCCAATGCGCCCTAAACGTCCATTTGCGTGGGCGTGCGGGCGGTGCGTAGCACCACTCGTGGTGCTCAAGGTTTTCCTCTTCTTACATAAACAAAGTAAAGGAGCAAACTACCATATTTAAACCCACATCCTTACAATTCTCTATCCAATGTGGGACTATCTTTTCATCTTCCTTTTTTGTTCCTTTACCATGTAGTCAACTTTTGAAGTCAATTTCAATTCACTTAATTCATTTAATTTGAACTAGTGAATTGGCTCAATTTAAGATTCAAATTAGTGAATGAATTCAATACATGCAACCCACTTATGGTTAAAATGCATTGCTTTCTTCAATTAAGCTATAGAGAGGTGAGCCATGGATGATATCTGGAGTGAGAATAGGCCCACTCTGATAGCAGTTGGGTTCAAATTGATCGTGATAGCTGCCATTTTGTTGGCACATATGGAGGGAGTGATAGCTGCCATTTTGTTGGCACATATGGAGGGAAAGAAACGGTAGAAGTTTCAAAAAATAATTCTCATTATATATATTGAATTGTATATACCTATGTTATATTATTTGTAATACTATCATCTAGATAGATTTATCTGTGGATGCAGAATGCTTCCGTCTATCAAATGGACAGGTACATGACAATGCGTATCCCTCATTCCCAGCGCCTTCTATAGACCTTGATAGTAAGGAACAGAGAGGAATAGTCTTGTTATGAAAAAGAATTTTCTATACACTTTATGTCTTTAATTTTGCTTTATGGAGCACCTATATCCTAAAAACTCCTCTATATATTAAGTATTATGGCTGATGAAATGTGGTATGAACTTTGTATTATTTAATATATTTTGTTAAAATTTTATTAATGGAATACGAAGGACAGGACCCACCGTTTATCTTCAAGATAGTAGTAGGGAACAGAGGTACACGGACTAGAAATCAGCTTCACCAAGACTGGAGGATGCTGTCAAGAGGGTGAGGATGGTTTCTTCGATTCTCCCTCCCACTTTTGTAGATTCTACTTCTATGTTCTTTTTTATTATTAGGTATTGTTTTAGGGCAATATTATTTGGTGGTTCCATATGTATGAAACCAGTGATAATTAGTTGTATTTTGTTATTGCTTATTAATGGAAAGCAAATCCGCTGTTAAATCTTTTTTTTTTTTAAAAATCTCAAAAGAAACTCGATACGAATCCGAACTAAGGATGATAATGAGCACGTCCACGAAGCAATTTTTGGCCTGTTATATTTAAAATTTTGAATTGAAATTGAAATCTTTTATTTTTTTTAAGTCAAAATTTTAAATAAATCGAGCCGTGTATACATCCGTTCCAATCTCTGAACCCAGTTAGATTTCACCTATTTCCGTGTACCTAAAAAGTTCAATTCCTACCGAAACTACCCTTATATTGCATCTTCTCATTTACCCACTTTCTTCCATCCCTCGAATTGATGTATACGTCTCCGATTAAAGTCCCGTTTCCAAGTCACTGTCCACGGCCACTAGTTCCCTATGTCCAGTGGCGGACCCACATGTGCTTGAGGGGCAACTTTTTTCTAAACACATTATGTTCTAAATTTTGAAAATTTTTCAAGATTGGCTTTTCAAAATCCTCAATTTTATAAATTCGCAAGCCACCCTCTTCACCTCAATAAGATATTTGGATAGCTCGATCTCTAAATAATTCTGCTTAACTCTGTCCCTTATGCTCAAATAT
This sequence comes from Dracaena cambodiana, assembly GCA_036321105.1. Classification (NCBI taxonomy): domain Eukaryota; kingdom Viridiplantae; phylum Streptophyta; class Magnoliopsida; order Asparagales; family Asparagaceae; genus Dracaena; species Dracaena cambodiana. Next base: position 33,990,445 of record JAYEPQ010000008.1, read on the forward strand.
CTAGGTCCGCTCCTGTCTATGGTGTTGAATTCATATTTGAATATTGAGACTTTAAACTAATTCACTAGTTCAAAATAATAAACTAGGTGAATAGAAAATGACTTCAAAGTAAAATACATGGAAAGTGAATAAAACAAAAGATAGTCACATATCGGTAAAAGTGTTGTTAGTTTGTAGGTTTATATAGAATTGTTTATTCTATGGTATTAATTATGTAATAAAAGGAGAAAGCTTGAACACCACGGGGGGTGCTATGCACCGCCCGCATGCACGAGAGCGAATGGGCATTTAGGGGCTTTTGTGGTGCACTTGGTACTTCGGACATACGACTAACAAACACGATAGTTTTGTAGATCGGTTAGCCGTTGATATGAATATTTATAAATAGGCCTTGTTCAGTCTCGTTTCATAAATAAGTTTTTCTTTTTCTTTCTTCTGCATACAAGAGTCCTTTGTCTCCAGACAAGAGTTTTCTGTCTCCAGAAGTTCTTCTGTTCTGTTATGCATTACACCATACAAAATCAGAGAGTATTCTTTAATCTAATTCGTCAGAAGCAACAGGATTGCTGCTTCCTTCCAGTTACAGAAAATCATTGTATTATAGGAGGACCGATGCCCACTGAAATCCAGAAGTATAGCAGTGGAGGGCGAATCAGTTTTAAGGAGATAGCATTCAATGCTATCCTCAATCATTATCATTTTCTCAACTGCGATCTTCTTCTGCATTCAAAAATCTTTCAACAGTAACATATTCTAACTTAGTTTACATTTATATATATTCATTGTTCCAGAAGTTTTGTTCAGTTCTATCCTACATTACGCCACACAAAAGTAGAAAGTATTTTTTAATCTAATTCGTCAGAGGCAATAGATTGTTTCTTCTTTCCTATTGCAGAAGATCGTTGTATCCTGGAAAACTGACGCCTACTGAAATCCAGGAGCGTAGTAGTGGAGGGCAAATCAGTTTTAAGGAGATTGCGTTCAATGCTATTCTCGATCATCATCGTCTTCTCAAATATGATCATCTTCTGTATTCAAACAAACAGTAACATATTTTAAGTTAGTTTACATTTATACATATATTGTTCCGTTTAGTCATTTAAACTAATAACTTATATATATATATATATATATATATATATATATATATATATATATATATATATATATATATATATATATATATATATATATATATATAAAATACAGCATTTCTATATTTAGATTCATCTAATAATATTTCTGTTTAAACAGTAGATAATAAAATTTAATTTTATTAATATACCAATATTTAATCTGTGGAACAAATCCAATATGTGGCGCCTTCCCCCCGAAAGCCAGAGATGTGACTCGGAGCCACACACAGTATGCTTCGCGTTAGGTGAAACCGCGACTTTTATCTTTCAAGACCAAGTTGTCAGCTGCCATAGATGGATGGAGCTGGCCCCATGGGTACATGGACATGATCCCACAAGCACAAAATGCTGGTTCGGTGGAGTGGGTGCACGTAACCATTGCCCTATGTGCAAACTTGGCGCATCTGCATCAACCGCTAGGCGCCATATCCAACTCGACCGTCGGATAAAAAAGAACACGGTGAAGCGGACTGGGGCTTACTTGGACTCAGTCAACCACACAGCTCTCTCCCTTCCCGAGGGAAATTGTACTCACACACGCTAATTTGCTCACCGTACCTAATTTGGAAAGTCTTAAAAAATTAAAAATTTACTGTTATTTTTTGTTATCATGCGCTCTCCAAACCGATATTAGACCATTTAGAAATTAATCTTTGATCGGGTATGAAAACCGTTCGAATTAACTTCTAATTGAGAAATATGGGCGTAGGTCAGGAAGTCAATGAGTCTTGACTCAAGTAGTATTATTATTTTTCAATTTGCAAGAGATTTTGAGTTCAATTTCATAAAATCCAATTTAGATAATGTTAAAAAAAATATAATTACGTGTGAATTTTATAAATAAAGAAAAAAGACTTTGGCGTGAGGGAATAGAATTTTCCTCTCTCACCAACCACAATGCACTCCCCCGTTCCCATTCCATTCCAGCCCAAACAAATTGAAGAATACCCTCTTTGTCCCCAACCAATCTCACCAACCTTGCCCTCACGAGTATATCACCTTCGCTCCCTCTCCCCTTCTCATTTCAGGGAAGAGTTTTAATCATATAAAAAATCCCAACTCTTCTCCTCGTCGTCGTCATCATCGCGAGTCTCTGGTCCGTTTAAAATGGGCTCAATCCCCTCCGACTCCGAGACGATATTCCGGTCGAAGCTACCGGACATCTACGTGCCGGACCACCTCCCTCTCCACTCCTACTGCTTCGAGCAACTCCACAAGCTCTCAAACCGCCCCTGCCTCATCGACGGCGCCACCGGCATGATCTCCTCCTATGCCGATGTGGAGCTCACCTCCCGCCGCGTGGCCGTCGGCCTCCACCGCCTTGGCGTCCGCCAGGGCCACGTCATCATGATCCTGCTCCCCAACTCCACCGAGTTCGTCTTCTCCTTCCTCGGCGCGTCCCTCCTCGGCGCCGTGTCCACCACTGCAAACCCCTTCTACACCCCCGCCGAGATCCACAAGCAGGCGACCGCCGCGGGTGCTCGGCTCGTCGTTACGGAGTCGTGCTGCGTCAGCAAGGTGAAGGATCTAGAAGGGGTGACGATCGTGGTGATCGACGAGCCGGTCCCCGAGGGCTGCATTCGTTTCTCGGAGCTTTCATCCTCGGACGAGGCCGAGCTTCCGGAGGTCGACATCGAACCGGACGACGTGGTGGCCCTGCCGTACTCATAGGGGACCACCGGGCTGCCGAAGGGGGTCATGCTGACGCACCGGGGGCTCGTGACCAGCGTCGCGCAGCAGGTGGACGGGGACAACCCCAACCTCCACTTCAAGAAGGAGGACGTTCTCCTCTGCGTGCTGCCGCTGTTCCACATCTACTCGCTCAACTCGGTGCTGCTGTGCGGGCTGAGGGCGGGGTCGGCGATACTGGTGATGCGGAAGTTCGAGATCGTGAAGCTGATGGAACTGGTGGAGAAGCACCGGGTGACGATCGCGCCGTTCGTGCCGCCGATCGTTGTTGAGATGGCGAAGAACCCGGCGGTCGACCGGTACGACCTGAGCTCCATCAGGATGGTCATGTCTGGGGCGGCGCCCATGGGGAAGGAGCTCGAGGACAAGCTCAGGGAGAAGATGCCCAACGCCAAGCTCGGACAGGTGACCTTGATACTTTCTAAATTTTTATTTGGTTGGGTTTGGTTTTGGTTCTTGGTATTTAATGCATTAGTTAGTTCTTAATTAAAAATGAAATTTGGAACCTTTAATCATAATTTAATTTATAATTTCACTATAATAAAATTGTAAACTACTTAACTATAGCATTTCAGTTAATCCTGTTAACTATAAAAGAAAAGTTTCAGCTAACTTTATTTTACAACAATAATAATCCCGTTACATAGAAAGAATCGTACCACACGTATTCTTCGTTTTAAAATGATTTGGTTTTGGTGCCAGCAGACCTGAACTTGCCTAGCTCGCACCTGAACCCGAACTGATTTGGAATTGATTGTTGGTGTTGGAATTTTAGACTTGTCCCGGTCCTACTCCTGACTAGATATGTATCAGGTTAGTTATTTTATTTGGGATAAATTTGACGGAGGTTGACTTGCTGGGCCCCATAGAAGCAGACACGCTTGCCATTTTTAGTCAACAATTTCGGAGGGGAAATAACTAGGAATAGAAATAGTGAGGTTATGAGAAAGTCCACTAGATTTAATGTGGACCTGAAGTTTCAAATACTGATTGCATCACTTGTTGATAGATATCTATATTTGTCTTATGATGATAAGAACTTATGACAATGATTTCTGTTTTGGTCCCAAGTTTTTTTCTTTTAAAAGTTTTTTTTATAGCTGTAAGGCTGAGAAAGATAGAAAACAACTACCATATTCTCTGAAAAAAATGCTTAATTAGCATGCAGGTTTTTAAAAATATTTATGAGAAAAGCAATCAATATGATCGATACCGAAGTGATTTTTTCTACAATTCCACAAAACGAAAATGCCAACTTGTCCCTCTTTTTCTTCAATCAACACAAGTTAAATGGTTACTACTTCACAAATTGCTTTATTAATCTAAAAATTTTGACACCCACATAAACTTGGAAATTAAAGATTTGCTATTTATTTTCTATAGGGCTACGGAATGACAGAAGCCGGGCCGGTCCTTTCCATGTGTCTGGCCTTCGCAGAGGAGCCGTTCGATGTGAAATCAGGTTCGTGCGGCACGGTCGTGCGAAACGCTGAGCTCAAAATTGTCGATCCCGACTCCGGCGTCTCGCTCTCCCGAAATCAACCTGGAGAGATTTGGATCAGAGGAAATCAAATCATGAAAGGTAAGCCATGAAAGTACTTCACAATTCAGCAATTTATGATTGATTGCTAATTAAAGATACCCACAAATAAACTTTTAAAAGATAAAAGTAAAAAGATTCGATCGTAGAGTCTGCGAGAAGAAAAATAGGGCGGCACAGATTTCGCAATCACTCGAAGAGGATGGATAATGGCCGGTGAACCAAGCCGCAAGAATTTGAAAACACTTGTGACCTCATTTTTTTTCATATTTTATCTATCTATAAAATTTTATGAGGTTGAGTAGAAGAAGTATATGCGGACAATTGTCGGTTTGGTGTTATTGTCCACCAAACCTCTTTCAGTTGAAAAATACCATTCCTTGTCTTTTGTATTGAGGTCTTTGTTTCTCACCAACCCTACCGAATGACACCACCACTGAAGGTGGGTGTGCGGACCTTTCCCTTCGGCGATGACAATCGCATCTGGTGACGAATACGTGCATCCTATCCGAGAATGGACAGCTCTAAGAACCAATTATTTAGCCCGCCATATTCAAATATTTTAATTCAAATAAAAATATTATTTTGGCTTATGCACCTATCCATTCTCGTTACTAAGTTCAAAGTAATACTAATTCAACTTTTAGTTTCCAAATCTAGCCATCTAGAAGTTACGTGAGAAAGAAAAGAAAGGAGAAGATTGTGTTTAGCACACTTCTATTTTTTTCTTACTGGTGCGCAAACACTAGGGGCATTATGCAAATCATTGACAAGAGTAAAATATGATATTTTTTTCTGAATTAAAAAAAAAAAAAAAACTGTAATATCTCATTCAATTTGGTTTTTAGAGAGAATAACTATAATCTATTCTTATATCTGAATCTCTAGTCGTTTTATCAATAAGGTTAAGTTTGGTTTGAAAGAAAATGAATGAGAGAAAGAAATGGAGAAAATAAGATGGAAATTGGTTTTTCCTACGTTTTGTATTGATTTACATATAGGGTTAATGACTAAACAATTACGATTCTCCGGTATTCTTTAGCATCGCTAACATTTGATGATGAATCATTTTATACCGTCTTTAATAGAATCACTCTTCCGATTACTATTCTATTAAAATATTATATCTTTCGTATTTTAAAATTATTGTGTATCTTATCCAATCGCTATCCCATTAAAATATTATGTCTTCTACAATTTAATTATTATATTTTTACTATATCAGAAATTATGTCATTAATATATTATAGCTTACTATCCCCACTTACTTTTCTTTATCTTTTTTAGAGTAGAGACAAAAAATGTGGGATCGATTTTGAAAGAATAGTAATTGAGTGAAAAGTTGTTAAAATTCAAAATAATTTATCGCAACCCTCGCAATAACTTCGAAGTTTTGATACAGTGGAATAAACTTCAAAATAATACCAGAGGAATCCTATAAAACTCATATTTCTATTCCAAAATAGGCCTTCAATCAACCTGTGGGGGCGTTTTAAAATACAAAATAATTTTCTTACCATAATTTCGGAGTTTTTGTACAGTGAGATCGGAACTTCAAAATTTTTTTATCAAATATTAACATGTGAGATCCAGCAATGACTCTAATAGACATGAAATTTTGGGATTGATTTAGTTTTGGTGATTCTGATTTGAATGTTCTTAGGATGCGTTCCATCTCTCAACTCCTCAACGCACAATTATCAGCGAAATTTGCACATCCTTTTAGCATCTAATTCATGTGGGATTTGTGTCGGGACATTAACTTGAAGAGGAAGAAAACAATAATAATCATGACAAGTGCAAAATTTGTGTGAGTGCCCTTGAAATTGATAGGAGAATTTAATTGTAACGACTTACTCCAGGTATTTTACCTCATCAACACGTACGCTGTGGCCAAGAACTAGCTACTGGCTAATCAAATTCATTAATAATATTTGTTTTCTAAATTTTCATTGATAGGGTATCTTAATGACCCGGAGGCAACGCAGCGGACCATCGACAAGGAAGGGTGGCTGCACACCGGAGACATCGGGTACGTCGACGACGACGATGAAATCTTCATCGTCGACCGGCTCAAGGAGCTGATCAAGTACAAAGGATTCCAAGTCGCCCCGGCCGAGCTCGAGGCCATGCTCATCACTCACCCCAACATTGCTGATGCAGCGGTTGTCCCGTAAGTACTAATTAAAGAAATTCTTGACTAACTGACAATTTGTGCACATTTTATTGAGGTTTCGAATTCAAACTTATTTGCCCCAATATTGATTGTTTCAGAATGAAGGAGGAACTTGCTGGTGAGATCCCCGTGGCCTTCGTTGTGCGATCCAATGGTTCGGAGATCACAGAGGAGGAGATCAAGCTGTACATTTCCAAACAGGTAAATGCGCAATAATAATAATAATAATAATAATAATAATAATTAATTGCAGTGGACCTATATACTAAAGGGATATTCCTTTATTTTCAAATCTCTCAGTTGGACTTCTATCAATTCTAGTCAACGGTTTATTATTCTCACCTCTATTTAATTTAAATTACACATTTTTTTATTAAAAAACCAAAAATATCATTTTCTCTCTTGTTTATTTAAAGCGAGGAAGAGATAATATTTTGGAGTTTTTATTAAATAATTCAATTTAAACAGTAGTGAGAATAGCAAAACTATTGACTGACACCGTTGAAAGTCTAGAACCAAATTGAGAATTTTAAAATTAAAAAGTAATAAGTTACATTATCTCTTTAGTAGAGAGAGTGTCACTACAATTAATCCAAAGTATATAAGTTTCTTTTTTTTTTTTTTTTTTCCTCTGGAAATATATACGACTCAAGAAAATGATACATAGAATCTAAATAATTAATCATACAGGCAGAATAATATTCGTAGTACAGTTCGAATAGCCCGATTCAAAGCTTGAACTACAACTGCTGCTGTGTTGCGTTGCAGGTGGTCTTCTACAAGAGGATAAACAAGGTGTTTTTCGTCGAAGCCATTCCGAAAGCGCCATCTGGCAAGATCCTAAGGAAGGACTTGAGAGCGAAGCTAGCCGTCGGATTTGGTAACAGCCACTGACGATGATCTCCCTCGGACCGTCCAAATACATGTGGTACGCTGTAACTCAGGCCTACTGTGTAGTCTCTTCTCTAGTTGTGTACGTGAGAGAGAAGAGGAGGAGGGTAGCGTCAAACCTCCACCACCCCACCACCCCGAGAGTAAAGCATGGGCAACTTGTATAAGGGCATTTTTGGCCTTCCATCCTGTTGGAATTATAAATATGTGTATTTGTGAGTATTATTAAAAGTGTGTAATTATTGTTCTATAAACACTTTATTAAAATTTGGGGAACATGATGTAATGTTTATTTAAATTTTTCAAAAATGTTCATCGATTTTAGTTAAGAGGCATATGACTTGAGGTTAATTATAAAGGCATGCCGTAAATAAGAGCACATCCAACTAAATTTGATTTAATTACAAATTTGTTATTATTATTATTATTATTATTATTTGACTTTTCATCTTAGCTATAGGATGTTAGAATAAGGATTAGGGGAGGGGTGGAGGAGGGGGGAGGAGGAGGAGGGAGCGACGGTGGTTTGGTTACAGAGGAGGGAGGAGGAGAGGAGGTTGAGATTTGGGAGAGATGCATCTTCAAAAAAATTGTGTGCTCCCTTAGATAAAATTGGTTTTTCAGACCAGCACAGGGAACCCTTAAAAGCGTGTACCCTTAAGAGATTTGGGATAAGCATTTATAAGTAACCTTGACTTGAGGCCATTCTCAAACCAAAAACACGATAAAAGCCCATACGACAATGAATTTGACGCCGGCCTACAAATGAAGCCCAAACTGCTGATAGGCGGTTTTGGTCCAGCCTTTCAACTAAGCTATGAGTCTAATGAGTGGAGTGGTCTCGACCTAATGTCGTAAACAAATATTTTCAGTTCCATATTCGTATTTTGATAAGTGATTGTTTGCAGCAGAAATTTGCTTTCCTTCCATTGAATACAACTTAGATTATAACGAAAGTGAACAAGAAAAGAACAAACGAGAGGATTTATAATCTATCGCTCTCTTTTACAATAAAACATGGGTTCTCGTAGCAATAAGATCTAACTAGTAGTTCCTTTTGACGATCTGACGATGATGATCTTCTCTCTTGAAGATGACGGTGGCCGACTTGATCTTGATCTTCTCTGGTATTCACGAATTTAAGACTCTCACGCGTAACTTGAATTCTCTAAGATGCCAAAAATGATCTCTTAAAAATTGATGATCATCTATGGATTGATCTATTATTGATTCATGATCTCTAAAGTCTCCTCAAAGAGAGTATTTATAAACTTTAGTGGTTATGAGAGTTTTCATATGAATCTGAATAAAGAAGGTTTTTGTATTCATCAAGGATTCTAATCAAATATTTAATATTGATTTAAATATCTTGATTTGGAATTCTGATTGGACTCAATTTGGGTATTGGATAAACCCAAATCTCAATCACAATCAATTTAGGATTCTGATAAAATCTGCTCACGCGGAGTTAACAATGAGCTAAATTCATCAGAACGCGGAGCTATGGATTAGCTCTGCGTTTTGCTCAAACGCGAGGCTAAAAAAGCCAAACGCGGAGTTATAGAGTTAGTTTCGCGTTCTGTGTGGAAAATTCATTTTTACTTAGAAATTTTCACTACCAATAGAACCCCCTCCAAAGTTTTCAAAATGGTTTAAAACTTAGCAAATTTTGAAATACTTTGGATCTTCAATTTGGTGATTAGGTTAAGATCAAGAAATTCGACGGAGGTGCCTAATCGCACATGCTTGAAAATTTGATAGAGACGGTTCAAAACTCTTATACGTAACTTGAACTGCACACGCCAAGATGATCGGGTCATGATCATCAGATTTTGGCAGAAGCGCCTAATTGCACATGCCTAGAGTTTTGGCAGAGGCGCTTAATTGCACATGCCAAGATGATCGGGTCAGGATCATCGATTTCGGCAGAGGCGCCTAATTGCATATGCCCAGTCCAAGTGCTCTCACGCATAATTTGAACGGAGATGGGAATAATCCAAATCATACTATCAGAGATAAGAGTTTAACATGACAGGTCCACGGGATTTTTAGCAAACCCCCAGCTACAAAAAATTTTATTTATAGCACTCAATTAGCCATCCTAATGGCTAGCATGAGTAGCGGAAGCAACATGATATTTATCATCGTCAATATTTTCGGCACCCCTAGCCAAATCCGGCTACTAGCCAATGAGGATGACTTTGTCACAGCTGTGCTTCGGAGCGTACCCAAGGGGCCAGCTTGCTTGTGCGATTTGCCCGTGCTTAGTATCAATATTGGCTTCCCTACTGGTACAAAGATCGCTCTGGTAGATAACCCATTGGTTCCTACCACCAAAGTTACCATGTTTGCAGAAACTTTCTTCTGTTCCTCTTTAAATGTGAGAACTCCGGTTTCTATCAATGCCTGAATTTGGTTCTTAAGAGGATAACAATCCTTAATTGGGTGTCCGACGTTCCGATAGTACAAGCAATAGTTATGGTCGTTGGTTTTACCAACGTTTTTCGGTTTTTCAATTTTCGGAAGTTTCAGCATGCCCTTTCTGAGGAGGAGATGGAACAGAGTACTTGTCTGCTCCGTCTTGAATATATAAGTTCTATCTTGTCGGGGCCTATTTTGACCTGCACCTCTCGGATTATGAGGTTTTGGGTTTGAATCTGCAACTGATACCATCACAGCCTTCCCTTTATTTTTAGAATTCTGTGGATATGGCCTGTTATTTATAGAGTTTCTTGTGCTACGAGATTCCTCAATCTGGCAAATTATATCTTCCGCCTGCTCTCCCTGCTTTAACATGTCTTTCCAATTCTTAGACTCTACAGCTCCCATTCTTATCAGCATGTCAGTCCTGAAATTATGCTTACAGGTTTCCACTAGAATTTCTTGGGTCATACCATGTCGACAATACACGGATTTTTTCCTAAAGCGTTCAATGAAACTCTTAACTGTTTCTTCTTCTCCTTGTTTCGTCACAAGGAGGGAATGAACCGATATTTCTGCATCATTCTCAAAGAAACGTGCCAAAAACTGTTTCTCGACATCATACTAAGTGTTTATGATTTCTGGGGGCAGCTGCATAAACCATGTAAAAGCAGACCATCGCAAGGTACTTGCAAATACCTTGGTCATCAGTGGATCATTGCCCATTAAATGTTCTGCTTGAGATAAGAAATAGTAAATATACTGACTAGGAGATCATTTCCCGTTCTATGGCTCCAATTTGAGCGATTTGTATTTTCTGGGTATGGTGCCAAATCTCATTCAGGCGGGTATAGTCTTAAGATTCCTGATTCTTTCAACTCCTTTTTGTGCATTAACGCCTCGAGTTGGCTTTGTAACTTTTCGATTTTCTCTTCATGAGAGTCGTGAAAAGAATACTTATCCTCGTCTTCATGTGTCGAGTGAGCTTTTTCTTCTTTATCTTCCTCGTTCATTTTGTTGAACGGAATTTCTTTTCCCTTCTTGGCGTTATCCTCGATAATTTTTTGGGTATTTTCGACCACTTTTGAAAGCATCATTTTAAGATCCTCGATCGTCTTTTGTTGATCTCGGATCATTTGTTCTTGGGCCTCAAATCTTTGGTCGATATCGTCAGATCTATCCATCATATGTGATGCTGATTTCTGCAATTTAGACGATGCCGAAGAACGATGAGAGGCTATGGTCGAGTTATCACTATCGTCATCATAAGAAACTTTCACAAGTTTCTTATAGTTTCGGGCCGGGATAGCGGCTGACTTAAGTCGGGTAAAATGATGAGATTTTTCATCGCTTGATTCTGAATCACCATTCTTTTCTATGATTTTCTTTCCCTTTCCGACCATATTAGAAGTTACAACTCTCCATTCTCTTTCTCGGGGAGCAGTTTTTGTCTTTTTAGCAGGGTTTTGCCCGACTCAGTTAATCGGTCGAATACCGATACCCTGTTCTTACTGCAGCAACAACTGTCTACTACAGCAGATACTGCTGTCATAAGCTGCTGGCAATGACAAGTAAGTTCAGACTGAACTTGATTTATACTACTTTTCTTTGTTAGATATTCTCTGATATCAGCGGCCTTAGATATAGAGTCATGGGGCCCACTCTTCCATTGAGAGGGTCCAGGGGCCCACTGGAGCTTCTTGGAAGCATTGGTGTAAAGTTCTGGTTCAATAGTGCAATGATCAACCCTGATTTTGTATTCAGGTTGATTTACGCGGAGCTGAGCAGTAGCTTCGCATTTTGATACGCGGAGCTGAGAAGTAGCTTCGCGTTTTGATACGCGGAGTTGAGAAATAGCCTCGCATTTGAATACGCTAGGCTCGCATTTTACACTGGCTTGACGTCTTTGCAGAAGTTGATATTCTGCAATATTAACCCCGCGTGGAAGAAAATTCTTGCACGCTGGCTTATTTTTGCGATTAACGCAAGTCATAACTTCGCGTTTAGCGCAATTTTTGCGATTAACGCAGATTTGCCAATCATCTTAGCGATTTACGCGAAAGTAAGGAGTATTTCGATTAACGCAAGTTTTACTGGCGTCGCGTTTATCGCTAAGCTCAGTATTAGGCTCGCGTGGAGAATCACACGCTGGTTCTAAGGAAATTTTATCACGCGGGTGTTAGAAATCTTATGATTATCGCAAGTCTTATTGGCTTCGCGTTTATCGCTAAGCTCAGTAGTAGCCTCGCGTGGAGAATCACACGCTGGCTCTAAGGAAATTTTAATCTCGCGATTAACGCGAGTATCAAAAATCTTGCGATTATCGCAAGTCTTACTGGTTTCGCGTTTATCGCTAAACTCAGTAGTAGCCTCGCGTGGAGAATCACATGCTGCCTCTAAGAAAATTTTAACCCCACGATTAACGCAAGTATCAGAAATCTTGCGATTATCACAAGTCTTACTGGTTTCGCATTTATCGCTAAGCTCAGTAATAGCCTCGCGTGGAGAATCACACGCTGGCTCTAAGGAAATTTTATCCTCGCGATTAACGCGAGTATCAGAAATCTTGTGATTATCGCAAGTCTTCCTGGCTTCGCGATTCTCGCTAAGCTCAGTAGTAGCCTCGCGTGGAGAATCACACGCTGGCTCTATGGAAATTTTATCCTCGCGATTAACGCGAGTATCAGAAATCTTGTGATTAACACAAGTCTTAGCTTCGCATTTATCGTGATACTGGCTGGTCTTGCGATTAACGCGAGCCAGTTTGCAAGGGGCTGTAGCCTCGCGTTTTGTAAAGTTAGCCTCGCGTTCAATGCGGGCTTTGAGGGCCTTTCACCTAGCTCTCCGATTTCTATTTCGAAGTTGGGTTCTGGTTAATCCAGTTCCCTAGCTTTCTTCGACAGTAAAAAGGCCATCCTCCACTAGGGTTTTCTGCACAAATGTCAGCTCTATGGCCGCGGTCTCTATGGGTCTCCAATTAACGGTGGATTTTCGATTACCCGATCCTCGAGTATTGGAGCGCACGCGACAATAACGTCGCGTTTCGGTCAGGTTACCTGACTTAGAGAAGAGATACTCCCCGTACTTCTGTTGGTCGATCTCTACGACTAGCATGTTCACGTCGGATCCGATCTTCTCGACGTCAAGTTGCGCCACGATCTCTTCTTTAGTAAAAGAGACTTCTCCCACTGTGGTCGCCAGTTTATTCGCAGCAGAAATTTACTTTCTTTCCATTGAATACAACTTAGATTACAACGAAAGTGAATAAGAAAAGAACAAACGAGAGGATTTATAATCTATCGCTCTTTTTTACAATAAAACGTGGGTTCTCGTAGCGATGGGATCTAACTAGTAGTTCCTTTTGACGATCTGACGACGATGATCTTCTCTCTTGAAGATGACGGCGGCTGACTTGATCTTGATCTTCTCTGGTCTTCACGAATTCAAGGCTCTCACGCGTAACTTGAATTCTTAAGATGCCAAAAATAATCTCTTAAAGATTGATGATCATCTATTATTTGATCTATTATTGATTCATGATCTCTAAAGTCTCCTCAAAGAGGGTATTTATAAACTTTAGTGGTTATGAGAGTTTCCATAGGAATAGGAATAAAGATTTCCATATGAATATGAATAAAGAAAGTTTTGTATTCATCAAGAATTCTAATCAAATATTTAATATTGATTTAAATATCTTGATTTGGAATTCTGATTGGACTCAATTTGAGTATTAGATAAGTCCAAATCTCAATCACAATCAATTTAGGATTCTGATGAAATCTGGTCACGTGTAGTTAACAAGGAGCTAAATTCATCAGAATGCGGAGCTATGAATTAGCTCCGCGTTTTGCTCAAATGCGAGGCTAAAATAGCCAAACGCGAAGTTACAGAGTTAGTTTCGCGTTCTGTGTGGAAAATTCCTTTTTACTTAGAAATTTTCACTGCCAACAGTGATAACCACGGAAATTTATACAATGGCATTTAAGATATATATATATATATATATATATATATATATATATATATATATATATATATATATATATATATATATATATATATATATATTAATGGTATTTGATGTATCCAAATGGATATTTGTATATCTAAATATATAGTATCATGTATTATAACATATAGAATAAACTTGATTTAATATTGTTGACAATTACATGCACTCTTTTGATGGTATAGACATATGTAATAATATCCACTTAATTTTCAGATTCTATCCTTGGTTTTATTAAATGTGGATAATAAAGTCAATACGCGAGCAGTATTTATGTTTGAAATGATAATAGCTCCATTTCATTGTCATTCATACATTAGGTAAGTCGGATCGATCAAGTCGAGAAAAAACCTACGATGGTTCCACCATATCACCTAAGACGATTGAGATGAGAATCAATCTTTTCATATTGATTACTGATATCGACACTTGATCAAAGACTCTCAGGGATAAGGATGGTTCAATTGAAAGCTAGCAGCTAACTGAAGTTTCTCGCCTACATCCTAATATTAGTTATAACAAATCATAGTAACAAAGTACTCTCCCTCCTTCAGAAAAGATGGGGGATGGATTCTGCTCCTGCCTTAGAAGAATCACTAGCCTGTAGCCTAGCTAAGAGATGAAAGTGAGAGTTGTATATAGAGATTAGCATTCTTTTTACCTCAACAAAGCATTCATCACTTTCTCATTGAGGACGCAAGTCCAAGTTCTTCTCGACCAAACCTTGTTAACTACTTATTTATTTTACCTATCAAATTGCTTTCTCTTAATGTTCTTACATGTTCATTGATAATACATAAATACATATTGGAGCATTCTGTACCAACCTAACGAGCATCATATCAAATAAGCATCACATACCCATTGGATACAAGTTGTGAAGTGATAATGAAACTTGATTGGGAATGATGAAAGTAATGGAAGTAGATTTACTTCTACTATTTTTATTTTACTTCCATGCAATTGTTGTACTATTTACGTATCGACTTTTTCCTCGAAAATTTCAAAATATTTAGTTGACTCTTCTTTTATTATAAAAAAAAAAAAAAATACACAATTTCTTTTTTTTTTTTGAGTTAATTTTCTTGTGGTCATATCTATAATTAAATTTGGCTTATATAATTAGACAAGTAAAAATAAAAATGTACATATTTTGATTTGTTACAACTAAGTTCTAAGTTTCTAACAGTAACAAGGTAAGTCACACACTTGAGTTCTCATATTGTTATTGATATGGTCCCTTCATCACAAAATGCTTTTGTTTCCAAATGGTCCCCTATGGTCCTAGGACACCCTAGTCAGTCAGTAGTTTACCATGCATCAATGCTTATTTTGTAGAACTCCTACAGCAACAACTTCCATCTATCTGAAGTTAACGGTTCTGTTGAGTTTTCTTATGCATTGGTCGTATTCCATTTTTCGAGCTGATGCCGGACATATGCTCGTTCATTTTTACTCGACATATTAACAAAGCTTAGAAAGTGATCAACAACCCTGAAGCAGTTTTTGATAATAATAGAGTAAAAGATAGATTGTAGAGATGGAGAAGTATGCAGATAATAAAATATATTCCTTTGTTATTAAACTTCTTAGAACAATACAATATATATAGATAACAAATGACTATTTATCTCTCTAATTAAATGCAGATACATTCTTTCTTTTGTAGTGACTTTTAGTGTTACTAAATGATCCTTTAAATTCTCATGTGCGTATGGCCTGCTAGCTATCTTTTTAAACTAGCTAGTTAGCAAGAAGAAAACATATTAAGACCGAAAGCTTGGCAATGATAAGAAAAATTAGCTTAAGACCTCTATATTGCGGACTAACTAGCTTTTACAACTCTAACAGATGACTACAATAAATAAAATTATATCTATATATTGCCCTACATTAAAACTAATTTTTTCTGCATATCTTAAATTTCACATGAGTGCGCTTTGTTTTGGGAGGTACCAAGGCCTATTTTGCTAGTAAGAGCACATGCAGAAAACTGGTCTAGTCAAGCATATATATATATATATATATATATATATATATATATATATATATATATATATATAGAGTTTGTACACAGGATCAGGTGTGAGCTCGGTTACCTAAAATTTATTCTGGACATGGTTAAAAATCATTTTACAAGGACATCTTCTCTCTCTCTCTCTCTCTCACAGACATATATATATATATATATATATATATATATATATATATATATATATATATATATATATATATATATATATATATATATATATATGGATTACTATAAGTGAGCCGCCAGTTCAGAAAAAGTTACGTGAGGTAGCGGCAAAACTATAATGATCCAATGATTTTTCTTCATTTTTTTTAACAATTACTATGTCTACCTCCTTAACTTCTTTCGAATTAAATTTCATAAATTTTAGAGTTCGTTTACCTTTTCATCAAGTGCATACAAAATATTTTATTCATTGAAAACTATTAATTTTAAGTTAACTTGATAGAAAACCAAATCAAAACTAAAATCTAAGAAATTGGGTACGAGTGAACCCTATGGGTTGAGATCATAATCCAAAAGAAATTTTTTAAAAAATATTATTGAAAATAGTGGAAATGAACTGCAGCTCAGATAACTTGCGTGAGCTGTCATATTTCCATTTTTCTCATATATATATATATATATATATATATATATATATATATATATATATATATATATATATAGAGAGAGAGAGAGAGAGAGAGAGAGAGAGAGAGAGAGAGAGAGAGAGAGAGAGTTACAACACATTTTGGCTTGAAGCTAAATCATTGTCCTTTGTCCTCACCAATAAAACCGCGGGCGGGATGCTCCCCTCTCGAGTCATAACAATAATATCAATTGGTGAAGCTACTGAGTTCACATGCATGCAAGCGGATAACGGAGAAGGGGTCAACTTGTTCTCACCCAGCAACACTGTACACAACTTGCTACGAAAAAGGGAAGAGGACAAAGCCCCGGTACAATGATTCGAGAAGCTCGAGCATAATTGGATGCGCTTATCTTTCGTCGGGAAGGGTCTACAGGCTACTAATTAACCACTGAAATTGACACCTGGACTATTTCATTGTTTGTAGAAATGACTAGTTTGGATCGACAGTCGCTGTGCTGAAATCAAGAATTTAGACTCACTAGAGTCATCAAATCACTCGATTTTTATGTTATTGATCTAAATGACTAGTTTGGCACGCATCACCTCCGTCAGCCCGCCCGTTGCGCAAGTGTTCTACCAGTGTGGCTTTTGTATTTGTCAGGAGAATATTCACCAATAGTATCATGTGACGTTTCATTAAGCAAATTATGTGGGTAAGCTATAAAGTATAGAACAGATACAAACTTCTGATAGTTATATGCGAACTAAGCAAACCAAACGTAAATGCTACGAAACTATACACTATTTTATCCTGTTCATGCATATTGAAAGATATCCATCAGTGTAATCAACATATCCAGTGCCAAAATTGAGCACAAGTTTAGCCCGTAGTTGGATGGAGAAGAAACTCAGAGAGGAGAGAGGCGATATGTGCACACAGTTTTGTTCCTATCGCGGTCGGTGTCTGCCCAAGTGACAGGCAAAAGTTTTGTGGTCCGTTGCAGCGGATACTTTCTCCATCTACGAATAAATGATATCTACCTCTCTCTCAGCCCCTCTTGTATGTCGACCTTTTGGGACCTGTTGATAGATAGCGACCGGCAGGAGATACCCCGGGCATAAGGCAAGAGTAAGTTGGTCCCGACTGATCTGTTTGGCTATCGATTGGATCACTTGTTCTCGTCGAAGATTATATTACCTAAAAAGTCAATGTTTGAGATAGAAAAGTTACCGGCTGATGAAGTTCTAGAAAGTATATAGAAATTTTACTAAGAAAGCAAGCTAACCCACGTATATAGGATTTTTACATGAGAAGCTTAAACTTGGATGGGTCATATATTTATAACAGTAAGATCAACTCATATTAGAACAATAGGAACAATTTTTTTGGTCGCATGACCATTGGAACGTCGGACGGATCATCCGCAATCAGACTCCACTCCTTTACCATCGAGCAAATTTTTTGCTGACTCAACCAACATGATAATGATAATGTGCTTGACGACTATTATCTCTCTCAAACTTTAACTCTCCCACGAACATGGACAAACAAAGCCCAGCAGGATACGAGTGCTGGCTCAAAAAGGCGATGAAGCGATCTGTGTAGGTGCCTCGATTTACGGGAACTTACCGAGTAGGACGAGGGGGGCATGGAAAGGAAAGGAACTTGAGAATGAGAATGTCACAAGAAGTTCATGGAGAGTCAAGGGGAGGCAAGCTCAGAAAAATCTAATGCCAGCTTTAATTAGTAATAATTGTACCTCTCTCTCTCTCTCTCTCTCTCTCTCTCTCTCTCTATATATATATATATATATATATATATATATATATATATTGCAATGTCATCCCCTATAAGTACAATAGGAGACTTATATGTAAATATAGCATGCTTTGTTAAAAATTTTTAATGAAATATCGGGAGAATTTTAACTCTCATGCTGTTGAATGAAGAGAAAAAAAGGAAAATTCTAAATGAGCACATTACTTGACTTAGTGAGCACCGTCTTTTATTCTAGAGCTGTAGAAGTTTGTAAGTTTGCCCTTTATATTTTGATCATGTTTTGTTAGTTACCGGACGATGTTAAAATTGTTTTGTTAGTTACCGGACGATATTAAAATTCTTTGAGAAGACTAATTTCCAATTCAAAAAGGTGCGCTGTCTAAATCAAGTGGTGTGCTCATTTAAAATTCTCAGATAAATGACATAACTGATGTGACATTTTTTCCGAGTTTCCAAGATGTGTTGTCAACTATAATTTACCTTCTCGTAGATAATTTCAAGGCTCGTAACTGATTAGGTTGAAGAGATCAACTAAATAAATGAGGTAGGGGTTTGTTACAATAGGAGTTGTACGCAGAGGAAAGCCCATTCGTACTGGGTAGGGTCAGATCCCTGGGAGTAAGATGTTGCAGTGATTTTGTGTTTGATCAATTTGAAGGAAATTACCAACGTACCGACACAAGCACCTGCTCCGCCCGAACACGCCATAAATAATGGATGAAGGCGACCACAATCCTCCTGGCTTTGATCCCCCTCCACCAATTCCCTTCCCCGGCCGTATACAGTCCCCCACACACACCCTCTCTCTCTCTCTCTCCCTTCCCCGGCCGTATACAGTATCCCACCCCCACCCCCCCCCCCCCCCCCCTCCCCTTCCTCTCTCTCTCTCATCTCTCTCATCTCTTGTACTTTTTATATTTATGTCTAAACCAATAAAAAAAATAAAAATATCTTATTTAGACATAGTTTCACTATTTGAACTATACGATGTTAACGCTTCTCGTGGATTCAAAAAAATGAGATATCATATGATTTAATTTTTTAAAAACAGTGTTTGAACCATGGAAAGTAGGAAGATTATATTATACACTTGAATCCACTTGGATTTCACTTTGAATTTAAATGCTATCAAAAATATGAACCTGATAAATATACAACAACTAAGCCTTTTATCTCAAATATTTGGGGTAGGCTACATGAACCAAAAAAAGAATCACGTCGGATCGATCACTTTGATAGTCCTTCTCCATTCATTTCTATAAAGTAATATCTCTTCATTTAAACATTTAGAGTCCATATCTTTTCGTATCACCTCCATCTATATTTTATTCGGTTTTTCCTTCGTTCTTTTAACTTGTCCTACATTGATAAACTCCTCTAGTTGAACTGTTGCATTTGTAAACCTACATTGAACATAACCAAACCATCGTAAGCGATTTTCTCGCATCTTCTCATCGATAGGAGCTACACCTATTTTAACACGAATATCTTCATTTCTCACTTTATCTCTCTTAGTGTTGCCACATATCCAGCGGAGCATACGCATCTTTACTACACTTATCTTTTATAAATGACGTTTCTTTATAGCCCAACATTCCGTATCATATAATAAAACTGGATCATATTGCAGTCTTATAAAAAATTTCCTTCAATTTTAACATAATGTTACGGTCGCATAAAACTCCTTTCAATTTAAACTCACTTTGAATTTAAATGCTATAAAAAATATGAACCTGATAAGCATATTTAATTTAAATGCTATTATAATAAGAACAAAGAAACGGATAAAAATTTAATTTAAATTGATGTAATAACTTAATTTTACATGTCTCCAGTTTATTGATAAAGAGGATAATTGGTTAATGGAACGGATTTTGTTTAGAAAATACACAAAAAGACAACTCTCATGTACTTTTTAATTTAAATACAATTTTCATGTTTTTACAGCTTATTGGTAAATGGAGGGTTAGATATATGTTAAAGGGAAAAAAAAAAAAAACACGAAGTTATTAAAGTACAACTATACTGAAATATGCGGACTCCAAAAAGGAGTTAGTAGTCTATGTTTAACCATGAAACATTCCTCCTTCAAAAAGACTATTTAGTTTATATTGGATTTCTTGGTTAGCTTTTTTTCTTTAAAAAGAAAAAAAAAAAATAGTAGTCATACTCAAAGCTAATATTTTCGTTTAGATGGTGTATTAGTTTATTCAATTTGAAAATTCTATATGTGAATCCATTCCAAACATTTTTAGGTCTAAAGTAAGTAAGAGAATCTCGCTGCTATCTAACCATAGTATTAAGTTGGATCATGATAGATCTATATGGATTTAGAATCGAATTTGGCTAGTGGTGATACCATCAGAAACAAGTCTCGTTAGCATTTTTTGGTATTTTTTAGCCTCCTCCTACTTGTATTGTGTCCCACAGGCGCAGCGGACCGTTGCCTTCTTTATAATATCACATACCCTCACCTTCTCAATCTCTCCCTCCATAAAAGCCACACTTTCACATTATCCCCATCCATATCATGGAGTTTCAGGAAGATGGAGTGGACCTCAACCTAAACCTAACCCTGCAGCCATCGTCTCCGCCAGAGCCCGCTCGCGTCTTCTCGTGCAACTACTGCCGCAGGACGTTCTACAGCTCGCAGGCCCTAGGCGGCCACCAGAACGCGCATAAACTGGAGAGGAGCCTCGCAAAGCGCAGCCGTGAGATGGCTACCTCAATCAAACCCCAGGCTGCTCCTATGGACGGCGAGGGCACTGCTGACAGCTGGCGCAGCCCGATAGAGTCTACGCAGGCGGCGGAGAGGCCAAGAGACAACTACTTGCACAGTACTGCAGGGAGAAGGGAAGGGGCTGCTGCTGCTGCAGGTCCGGCGTTTATGGGGGTCTATAGAAGGTCTGGTGGCGGTGACGATGTTGATTTATCTCTAAAACTATGAGAATTTGCAATCCTTTGATCTTTTTAGCTTTTTAGTTTTCTTGGTTTTGTTTATCTTTGAAAAGAACAGATTTTTGTTGTTCGCATTTTTGCTTCATTAATTTTTACTGTAGTCTATCTTATTGATTTCCCCACTTTAATCGGTTTAGTGATCGATGATCATGATCTTCAGTTTATTCCTATATATTGTTGTACTTTTTTCTTCTCGTATATAGTTTTCTTTCTCTCACACAAACGTGCGTAATGACCATGCAAGTGTATACCAAAGCCATATTAGCACCTGCAATAAGCCCATTTAATCAATCTCTTGACTCGTTCGGAGAGGGAAAGAGCCTTGAGACACAATTTTTGCTCTCTCTTTATAGGATGAAATAAGAAAAAATTATGTTACATAACATACCATATTTTTCAAGTGAAATTGCGCAGAGTTTTAATAGCTAGGATACTGTGAAGAGGGTTTGAAACATTATCAAGTTGAAACTATAGATTATGATGCAAAATATTAAAATCTAAATGTAAATAGCCTAAATAAAAAAAAAAAAATTCATATGATTTAAAGAAATTTTATTCATTTATCAAGACCTTAGAGTATGACCAGTTTAAATTAACACGGTGAAATATAAATATTGTAAGGTCATATTACATGAGTTAAACATTTTTAAACCTCGTAATTAATTTTTACTTTTGCTATTTAGATATAATAGCTCACATCTATAGGTTGAATTGTAATTGTGGTGTTATAACCTATAGTTTTAACTTGTTATGATTAGACTAATCTTTTCGATAGCATCCTTATCAAACATGATAGGATATCTTTTCATTGTCTGATTGTAATTGGTTCTGTTTGGATTCGACTTCTGCTCTCTTCTTCACAGGGCACAGACAAGTTCTGCAGCCAGAAATGAATGGACTGCAGTGATGCACTGTGCTTTTCATTTTGGTTGCTCTGCAATTAAAGCTAGATCTATTATTATTTCCAGTGCTCATATGAAAATTTTTTGTTCAAAAAATGATAGTGAGTTCCTTCCATATTATCTGGCCGGGTGCGTGGTGGACTATTTATATTTCCATAAATTATTTGGTAATTTTACTTGATTTGTGATGAAAGCAAACATTTCCTATCCCTTTTTTTTTTTTTTTTTTTTTTTTGCTTTTTTGGTGTTAGACATTCACAAATATTTGATTGTGGTTAATCAAAAAACATTATATGTGAAGAAACAGGAAACTAGATACTGGACAAGCCAGTGGAGGGACCAGGAGTTTGTGTATTTGATTTGTGGATGGTGTCCTCTAAGTAAATAAATTTGTTGAGCAATAATATCATCCTGCATGCACTTGTCTCGTGCCAAATTACTTGTGGTGATAATGTTGCAGGTAAAGTTTGATGGGGAAAAGGTTTTTGGGTTGAGTCAAATCAGGATTGAAAAGGAGAGCCGAGTGAAATCCTTGGTGTTGCATTTTTCTTGGAGACAATGAAGAGATTGATGTCCAAAAAAATTTAGGAGTTTTACATTTCTTAGATATCTTTCTTATTTTGATCATAGTTAGCAGAACTCCCCCTCCTTTTCCAAAGAAAAAACATCTTTCTCTTCCACCTTCCCATTGAAAACAATTCTTTCCCATCATTCTTTTTTTTTTTTTAATTCCAATTGTGAAGCAAGGTAAGAAACAAACTCTGGTCATGTTTCCATCCAATTACATTTCCACTTGCTATGTAAACCCTAAAATAGAGTTTGCAAGTATAACTAATCATACATATATATTTTTTAATTTTTTTCTTTTAATTAGTTTGATAGAGCACTATAAATTTTTTCTTGTCTTATATACAAGATTAAGTGACATTGAAAGGAGTCATAAGTGTTGAAAGACCTTTCCACTACACCAAAACTAAGAAGTTGTGGTGAGAATTGATGGAAATTATTTTGTATTTTAATATGCCCCCGCAGGTTGAAGGCTCATTTCTGCTGCACCAAAACTTCGAAGTTGTGGTGAGAATTGAAGGAAATCTGGATTTTATGCAACGGTATAATTTTTTTAAAACCCGCAGTTAAATGCGCGCCCGGCAGAATTGGAATCTAAATTGTTCTGATACCATATTGAAAAACCCTTCTACACCAAAGCTCTAAAGTTGTGGTGAGGGTTGAGGGAAATTATTTTGTATTTTAACAATAAGAATATAGGTAGGTTTGAAGTTGAAGCATGATTTATAAAAGAAAAAAAAATGTAAAAGACCAAGGCAGGGTAATTTTCAGTTGATTGAATGATCAAACCAGAGATTTCTTAGCCAATTACTCAGTTATCCAATTAATTGATTTACTATCCTTATTTGTCCTGTAGTTGGATTATGGACCCAGCCGACTAGTTGTCTCCTTCCCAAGCTAACCTATTATCATTATTATGATGCTGCCGATTAGAATTTTATGGCGATTTGGTCCATAATCATTATTATTGATGTCTCTTAGATATTCTAGAATTATTAGCGGGAATAGTCTCATAATTAAGAAGTTCCAGTCTCAAAATGCATATTATCTAGCTAGAGTGAAGGTTATAATTAACATTGAAAATCTTGTATTGAGACAACGATTATGTTTTCTTTTACTCTTTGTTTTAGTGACTCCCATCTAGCCTCTATATATGGACATAGGTCCTGTTTGGATAAAACACACAGATCAATATGTGTGGTTTCTTCTTTCTTATGTTATTTCTTTCTCTACATGCATGTCATTTGTCTCGCGCCGTTGATGAGGGGAATAGCTGGCATATGTCACTGAATGCTCCTAATCAATATATCAAGTATTTCACATTTTAAGAATTGAAGTGAAACTGACTTCATTAGGCGTGTCAGATTCTAATAAATGTCATAGGTATCTATCCATAACGATGCAATCTAGATTGAATAATGCAGACTGATCTCAAATAAAAACAATTTGTTTTTAAAAAAAAGGGGGTATTTACAGATTTGTCCCTTACATTTTTATAAATTATGATTTAGTCCCCAAATCTTCATATTTAGGATTTAGTCCCCCAAATCTTCTAAGTTACTACAATTTAGTTTCACCGTTAGTTTTTCCATCCAAATAAATGGCAGAATTTAATTTTTTACTTTTTAAAATAATGAAATGATTTAAATACCCCTATAAAGAAAAATGGGAAAAGAATAGAGAGATAGAAGAGAAGAAGAAGGGGGGAAGCCAATGAACATAATGAAGAAAATGAGAAGAAAGGAGGAAGAGAGAAGAAGAAGAGAGGAGGAAGAGAAAATGAGAAGAGAAGAGGAAGAATGAAGAAAATGAGAAGATAGGAGGAAGAGGGAAGGAGAAGAGAGAAGGAAGAGGGAAGAAGGAATTAAGAAGGGGTAAAATGGAAAAATCAGGTAAAAAAATAAACTGGGCTAACGAAAGTTAGGGAGAGGGACTAAATTGTAGTAACTTAGAAAATTTGGGGGACTAAATCCTAAATATGAAGATTTAGATGACTAAATTATAATTTATAAAGATGTAAGGAACAAATATGTAAATACCAAAAAAAAAAAAAAAACATAAAGGCTTCAAGAGTATATAAATAGATTACTATTAATGAAAAGGAATTTTGAATAATGGTAATAGAAACAAAGATGACATGGTTATGGAGTACATTTTAGTGTTTCTCATTTTATGAGTACATGCATTATACAATAACTCTTGGATTTGGAAAAAAATTGTCACTGTCCTTAAAGTTGCAGAATTTGTCTTAAAGGATCTCTATATAGGTTGTTCTAGTAATTGGAGAAATTAAATGTGAATTGCAAATACGTCCATGAGGAAAACTATTCGATTTGACCCAATATTGAATCATATTGAATTAAGTTCGAAATATTTATGATTTTTGAAATATTGTTTTTAAAAAAATCATTATGGTTTGAGCTAGATTTTTTTTATGGAATACTTATGAAATATTTATTTCTCTGCTTTTTGAAAAATTAGTGGTAGTTTATTTTTGGAGGTTTTGAGGGAGATACTACAAGAAATCGTGACTTTGAGAGTGGAAATTGCTAAGTGGGAATTGCTGGTGATATTAACATAGAGATTTAGGCTCTTTTTGGTTTGAGGAAAAAGAAGAAAAAGAAAAAGAAAAAAAGAAAGTTTCCACTGTTTGATTTGGAAGAAAAGGTAGAGGAAAATAAAGTTAAAAAAAGTAAGAGAAAGTAAGTGATAGAGATTAGAATAGTTATTTAGTTAGATCTAATTTGATTAGGAATTTGGTTAAATCTTAGATTTTTAGAGATTTGTTATTATCTTGTGTTTTAGAATTTTCTATATATATATATAGTCTGTAAAACTCTAATTTGAAATGAAGAATGAAATATGATTTCGTTTAAGAGTATGTGATTTGTTTTATCAAATCTTTCTTCAAGTGATTTGTGAGAGGGTGGGCGTGTGATTCGCCTAGGCGTGAGATCCAAACCTCAATTTATCCCAAAAATCCTAAGTTTTTCACCAATTTCTCTACCACAAACCTTAAAATCACTTCCGTCCTGCATCAAATTGGTAGATATGAGATTGGTTATTTAGTTGGATCTAATTTGATTTGATTTAATTAGCAATTTAGTTAGATATTGGATTTTTAGAGATTTGTTATTTTCTTGTTGTTTTAGAATTTTCTATATATATAGCCTGTAAAACTCTAATTTGAAATGAATAGTGAAATATGATTTCTTTTGAGAGCATGTGATTTACTTTATCAAATCTTTCTTCAAGTGATTCGTAGGAGAGTGGGCATATGATTCGCCTGAGCGTAAGGTTCAGACCCCAATTTATCTCCAAAACCCTAAAATTTTCCCCAATTTCTCCACCACAAATTCTAAATCGTTTCTGTCCGCCGTCAAATTGGTATCAAAAGTAAAGTTCCACATTTTCAGGTATTAGAGTCCAAATCCATCTTTCTATTTTTCTATCTTCCTTTTTTTTATTTTTTTTAGATTTGAGAGGAAAGAAATCAGATAAAAAAGTGGAAAAAAAATTTGATAGTAGATTAGATTTGAAAAAAAAAGAGCAAAAAAATTAGATTAAAAAAAAGAAAAAGTAGAGAGAAACAGATAAAAAAAAAAGAGAGAAAAAAATCAAGTGAAAAAAAGCCAAAACAAGAGAGAGAGAGAGAGAGATAAGATAGGAAACAAAACCAGAGGAAAAGAAAAACAGTCCACCTCTTCTTCAACACCTTCTTCAGATCCTTCCCCCTTTTTCTTTACATCTCCTCCTCAGTAAGCCTCACTTTCCTCCTCGCCTTTCTTCTTCTCTGTCCAGCACCACAACCCAGCAGTAACAGCAAGCAGCCACAACAGCAATAAGAAACAACAGTAGCAGCAACAAGCAATAATAGCAGCAGCAACAAGCAACAACAGCAGCGACAACAAGCAACAGTAACAAGCAGCAGCTGCAACAACAACAACAATAAGCAATAACAGTAACAAATCAACAATTACAGAGCACCCTCATAACTATAGCGCCTTCTCACTGCCCGTAACTCGACCAAGCCCGATTTGCTTCCAATAACACTGCATTGGGTCTAGCTTAGCAGATTTGAACCGTTTGCAAGGTGACAGACCCGTTAAGGAGAATCCAAACCCGTTAAGAGTTTTTGAGAGTAATTTTGAATCCGTTTGAACCCCGGTTTGTAACGGATTCAAACTACAATTGAGCACCACAATTCTTTGATATTTTCTGAGCCTTGAGCTAGAAATTTTGGAATTGATTATTATGAGATTTATATTATGTGGAAAATTCATAAATACTTATGCTGATTTCCAACAAATAAAGTGTAATATATATGATGCAGTCCCATATTTTCGTATTTATGATGACCCGAATGGTTGTGAAAACTGGAAGAAATATTTGGAGTAATTTTTTTGTTACTTTCCTTTGATTTAAGAGCATGAATACAAATTTGGTAGATTAAAATTGATTGAAGAAGTTTCTGATTGATACAACAATATGTATAATTCTCGTCCAACTTGGGATTGGTTGAAATTTCTTTTTTCGGCCACGGTATGCTCTGCATCTTATCTTTAATTGTTCACCAGAATTTTTTGAGGCCAAACAGTGCTTTAAATATGAAGGATACGGACACTCAGTTTATCAGTGTCTTTCCATCAAATATTTAGCATGTGGAGAATATTGGCATTATGAATATCAGTGCCCTTCGAAAAGTACATATATCGACACATCAGTTTTCGAGAATTTAGATGATTATGTTATAGTTGAGACCTAAGTCATCATAGAGCTCATCACAGGTCCAAAAGTTGTTGATCCGGTTTTTTTGTCAGAGCCAACTACAGAAATATTAATTTGCCATATTCGTGAGGATCGTATTTTTAGTGACTTTCCAGCTCACATTCCAAATTCTTCATTTTCTACAAAAGCAACAGATTTCGACTTCTCTCCAGACCATTGGAATGTAAGATAACATACATTTGGTTGCCGATTTGTTCGATTTTCTTATATTTAGTTCGGTGGAAAGTTTTGCCAGATCTTTGTAAGATTGACCAATTTCAGTTGACCGTGTTTGAGTTTTTCTTACTGTCATTCACCAGTTGGTGAATGTTTCTAAGCACGGGAGAATTGATAAAGATGTGATTAGTTATTAAGTTGGATCTGATTTGATTTGATTTGATTATAAATTTAGTTAGATTTTGGATTTTTAGAGATTTGTTATTATCTTATTGTTTTAGAATTTTCTATATATATGGTCTGCAAAACCCTAATTTGAAATGCAAAGTGAAATATGATTTCTTTTGAGAGAATGTGATTTGCTTTATCAAATATTTTTTCGAGTGATTCGTGAGAGAGTGGGCGTGTGATTTGCGTGGGTGTAAGGTCCAAATCTCAATTTATCCCAAAAACCATAAATTCTTTCCAAATTCCTCCACCACAAACCCTAAATTGGTTCTGTCCACCGTCAGTAAGTTATAAAATTTTCTCACTTGTAATATAGAGAAAATGAAAGAAAATTTGACTTTATATTTTTATCTCAAGGAATAGTGGTAAGAGAATGAATTGGAGAAAGTTTTTTTTCTTAATCTTTGATATTTTCTCTTAAATTTTCTTTTTTTAATTTTTTTCTCATACCAAATAACAAAAAGAATTTTATTTATTTTACTTTTCTCTTTCCCTTTCCATTTTTTTTTTCTTTTATTTTATTTTCTTTCAAACCAAACATAGTCATCGTGCTAGGCTTCTGTGTTGGAGAAATAAAATAGAAATATTGGTACATTCCATCATGTCCATTTTATTTCTCTTATTGGAGATTTATCACAACGCAGGCATAAATAAATATAAGCAGACATTGTGTGTGAGTAAATGGATGAATTTTATGCATTTGCATATGGAGAAATTGTCTCTTGGTGTTCATATATGCTTGTGAAAGTTTCGTAAGGTAGGGTGAGCTGTATTCTCCTTTTAAACTGGGTTCACAATTTCCACCGAGCTTCAATTTTTCAGTGTTACTATATAATTGTCGAACATCTTTAATGGATAACAAAGTGAATAATATTGAATGGACATTCCTTGCTAGAGATAAATGGCTATATCTTCTAATATTTAATTACTTGATCTCTATTTTCTCCCTCGTAATTTATAGACATTTTTTTTTTCTTTCGATAACCAAAATAAGATGATGTATTAATTTCATCATTCATTAAAGAGATAAATTCCATGCACCATTAGTTTCATAGCAACTGCAGTGGGAAAATATAACCAAGAAAGATGGCAAGACATGACCAAACATTTTTTATCACAGTCTGCATCCAATATTCACATGTACGCACAGATGGTACATCATT
Organism: Dracaena cambodiana; assembly: GCA_036321105.1. NCBI lineage: Eukaryota > Viridiplantae > Streptophyta > Magnoliopsida > Asparagales > Asparagaceae > Dracaena > Dracaena cambodiana. The sequence continues at coordinate 34,019,458 of JAYEPQ010000008.1, forward strand.
ATCAAGCATCTACTCGATCAAAAAACTAACTGTTTCGTTGCATCTAACACTTTCCTTATTCGAACTTGCTTCTCATCTTGTTTTCTCTTCATAAATATTGCGGTTTCCAAATACTTTGGCAAGTCGATTTCATAGTTAAAATCTCTGATCTCTTTCACGCAGACTGAGTGAAATCTTTCTCTACCAGAATTCTCAAGTTCAACTACTAAAAAAAACTACTCCCATATACTAATGACTGGTAGCACCGTTCCCTTAGGAAATTAAAGCTGAAGGGAGCGATGACAAATAGAGTGCTTGCTTAGCCTTGGCCAAAGCTTAATCACAAACACATCCACGACAAATCCTACACGTAATTAATTCGCAGCAACCCTTCAAATCAAATTTTAAGTCCTCATAAGGGCCACTCGTTATCGCGAAACATGGGGCTAGCGTTAATGACTTGTCGAGTCCCAGAAGGTGGAGACGTAGCTCGATTGAATAATGCCATATTTGGGCTCGGAAACTACAGGTGTATCTGTCGAACATGTGGCATTGCTGGGTATAGAATGCCTTGCAAGTTATCTGATCTCTCGGAAAGAGACACAACGATTCCCTTCCTTCATCGTTATAGAAAGATATGGTGATCATTGTCATGAGTGGTTCAATCAAAAAGGTGCAAGCTTAAAAGTCCAGACATGATTGGAGTTGGCTGCCCTCATCCTTTGGCATTTGCTTGCCCAAGTTGGATCTCCCCTGGCCTGTCCAAATTGAAAGGACATTGAACTTTGAATTTCCGTGGCTCAGCCGTTGGAAAGTTCCTGGTGCATGTCTGCAGCACTTTAGAAACTGGATGCAGAATTGATGGGGAACTTGATGGGGATAGACCCGACAAGTGACTTGACTTGATATGCACCTGAAATTATCAGCTGAATCTTAATCAATAAAGACAAGCTTACACAAGTGCAGTACAGCTGCTCCTGCAGGCTACGCGATTCTGTATGCCTACTAGCAGTGAGCTATTTTAAGACTTGTACTGAGCTTCTATCTTCTGCTAGCGATGGTTGTGTGCATGCATGCACTGATCGTGCTGAAGGTCAGTTTGCAGATGTCAGACATATTTAGATGGTTATCCTCAGTTTCAGAAGTTCAAGTCCAGATGCTCTCTTTTCCGAGCTTAATTAAATTAAGCTATCTCGGATTGGTTGGCTTCTGACAAATTCTTTTACAACAAGGCATAAAACTGTTGACGAACTCTAATTCAGACGCATGACCTGATCATCACTAGATTTTGTACCAGAAAGGAAAATATTTATTTGAGTGTGTCTATCTGGATATTAGACATCAAAGGATACTGTTAATAAGTATATTTTCTGTAACAAATACCCAATGACATGATAACATGGCATCATATCTATCTATTTGAACATATAGCGAGAACAATTTGGATTCGTTATAATTCGCTTGAAGTCATGCAGACTTCTATTTTTTCTTTTTTTAAGTAAATGGCGAGTTATAAGTCCTCCCGTAGGTGTTACATCAATTAGAAAATAACTGAAAGTAAAAAATAAAATATATACAATATACATATATAAGGTAGCTCCATTTGAGGAGCAACATAGAAGCACAAAATAGATCCTCAAATATATATATATATATATATATATATATATATATATATATATATATATATATATATATATATATATATATATATATATATATATATATATATATATATATATATATATATATATATATATATATATATATATATATATATATATATATATATATATATATATATATATATATATATATATATAGTACTATCTATGTATTAGCACATTCCATTAAACCCTATTTAATAAAACATGGAGGGACCACCCACCGGATTTGCTCAAAAAAAATTCAGCAGAATTTTAACTTGAGTTCCTTTATATAGATGAACTCCATTTATTATAAAATTAGAAAAAGAATTTACCAAACTTAATAAATCAACCTAATCAAATTTTAGGTACAATGAATTTAATTTGATTTTTTTATATGAGAAACTCGTATTGGTCAGAAAAAATTGGAACATAATAGAGGTAAGGAAAAAATGAGCACTATTCCATTTCAGTTAAAAGGGAGGTTTATGTTTCCATTTTAATTAATTACTTTATTATTAAAGTAAATAACTTGATTAATAATTTATGAATAATTACTTAATCAAAGTTTCAAGTGTAATTAAATTTCGGCTGAATTTTAACTTGTGTCCCTTTCTACAGGTGAACTCTAATTAAAATAAAAGTAGGAAAAAAAAAAGTAACCAATTTCAACCTAATCAAATTTTAGGTACAACTGAATTTTAATTTGAGTTTTTTTTTTTTTTTTTTTTAAAATGAGGAACTCTTATCTGTCAGAAAAAATTGGAACATAAGAGAGGTCAGGAAAAAATGGAGGATATGGTTCCAATCATAGACTAGTAGTGGACAAAGAAATACAAACGTTGGATATTATTAGTAATTTTTTATGCATTAATCTAAAATTTGGCAAATTAATTTGGTTTTCAACCCCTTATAATGTTGGGAAACACAAGCTTTTGAGAGGCATGATAGCTTTAAATACAAAACTAAGAACCAATTTGACCCAAAAACTTAAGTTAATAAGTAGTGTTCCAACTTTCTGAACTTCTCTTATTCTATCCGATAATGGATAATACTCACATATGTATCTCTTAACAATCTTTCCGTTTATTGTAAGTATATCGTAATCATGCACGGAAAACTAAGAGACCTGGACACCAATCATTCAAAAACAATCTCAATTTTGGTCCAAACCTACAACCATGAAATAGGAAATTGGGCAAAATAAAAAAGCAACCATTAAATTCTTTTTTTTTTTTGCTTTCCTTTTCTTCAAAAATGAGGTCACAACATACTATTTCTTCAAAATAAGTTACCACCATTCCAATCATTTCATCAAATAATTAATTATTTATGAACATGGTGTTGTTACCGGGAAAAGTTAAAAAGTTTCCGTGAAATTTACTCTGACTTTCACAGTCTTTTTCCTTTTTTAACCATTCTCCTACCATAGTATGGCATAGTACCGTGTCTTAATTGGGTAAGTTTTTTTTTTGCTAACTTAGAAGGGAAAAAACCTAATATAACTTGCAAAATTGGCCCCCCTCAGCATGAGCTCCCAATAAATCATTCACACCGCATTCAATATGTTTTCAGTGAAATTCTTAGTATGCTCTTACGGGACATTTCCATATAAATATTGTGGTATGTAATCTTTTAGAGGAGGGTATATATGTTTTCTAAGATACCTAGGGCTAAATATAAGGAATTAAAAGTATGGTTAAGTCAAAAATGTTAAATTTTCTAAGGATACTTGCTTGTTACTATACATCAGGAGTCCCTCTATCGAGAAAAAAAACTCCCTTTTGGTGGGGAAATAAACCTTCCATCAAAGAACGGAACTTTTTTTTTTCTTGTACAAACATGCAATGATCCTCCAAGAATGCAATGTTTGCTCCCACCTTCCTCAGGTAGTGAGTCATATTTTCTCTTACATAATAATCTTATCAACTATAAGCAGAAACTTTATATCCATAAGAAGCGGGTGGCCCGTTTCAAATACTGCACCGAGTTTAGAGGGACACGGGGAAGGGGGATGGTGGAGCGGCCTCGATTTTGTAGGGTGATGGCAGCATGACATTGCTTTCGTGGGCCATGGCGTCGAGTTCGTGCGGGAGGAGGTGCGTCGGTTTCACGAGCAAGGAATAGGAGGGGATGTCAATCGGGGCGAGGAGGGCGGGGGAGAGGGTTGGGAATATTGTCAAGACGGAGAAGGTCTACAATATTGAAAGAACGGGTATTTTGAGAAAGTGTAGGTGTACTAGGAAAAAATTAATGTTTTCAAATAGGGATATTTACAGATTTGCCCCTTACATCTTTATAAATTATAATTTAGTCCCCAAAATCTTCATATTTAGATTTAGTCCCCAAATCCTCTAAGTTACTACAATTTAGTCATCTTCCTAACTTCAGTTAGCCCAGTTTATTTTTAGACCTTATTTTTACATTTTATCCCTCCTTAAATCCTTATTTCATCTTTCTCCTCTCTTCTCCTTCCCTCTTCCTCCTCTCTTATCCTTTTCTTCATTATTCTTATTCCTCCTCTCTTCTCCTTCCCTCTGTCTCCTCTCTTCTCATTCTCTCTTCCTCCTTTCTTCTCCTTTCTTCTCATTTTCTTCATTGGGTGCATTGGCTTCCCTCCTTCTTCTTCTATTCTATCTCTCTATTCTTTCCCCTTTTTCTTCATGGGGGTATTTAAGTCATTTTATTATTTTAAAAAAAGTAAAAAATAAATTCTGCTATTTATTTGAATGGAAAAACTAATAGAGAGACTAAATTATAATAACTCAGAGGATTTGGGATACTAAATCCTAAATATGAAGATTTAGAGAACTAAATCATAATTTATAAAGATTTAAGGACAAACCTGTAAATATCCCTTTCAAATATCAAGGAGTAGGCTGTAGGCACGAGAACGCACGTGCCCTTAGACATTTGGGGAATTTCTAGATGGGCACAGTTTTTTTCCTAGTGAGCCCACTTTTCCTAGTGCGCACACCTTTCCTTTTAAAAAACCCTGGTTTTTCCTAGTGAGCACACCTATATACCCGAATTACCCTCACCATCTCCTCCTCTCTAAATCCCTTTCTCCCCTCCGCTCTAAATCCCTTTCTCCCTCTCTCCCCTCCGTCGTCCTCCTCCACCTCCTGCGCCACCCCTCCATCTTCCCCTCCACCAAGCTCTCCCTCTTCCTCCATACCACGTCACCATTATCTCCCTCCCCCCTCCCCTCCTCAGCCCCCTCCGTCCTCCTCCGATCACTTGCCCGCTCCAACTACATCGACCACCTCCTCCCCTCCCTTTGCCTCACCATCCCCTCCTGCTCCCTCGACCCCACCACATTCGCCGCCGTCCTCAACTCCCTCCTCCGCCACTCCCGCTTCGACGACGCCCTCGCCGCCCTCGACATTGCGCAGCAAAACTCCGGCGCCATTCTAACTCCCCAAACCTACAACTCCGTCGTCCTCGCGCTCATCGACAAGTCCCAGCTCTCCCTCGCCCTCTCCATATTCATGAAAACGCTCCAGTCGTCGACGCATCACCACCCGGACGCTGCCACCAGCACCCGCCTGCTCGTCGCACTCCGCAGAGCCGGCATGCAGGAGGACTTCCGCGACCTGTTCGACGAATTGTCCAAGAGAAACTTTCGGTTTGATCGCCGCGGTTACAACATGCTGATACATGCGTTTGGGTGCTGGGGGATGCTGGGCGCTGCACTAGGACTGTTCCGAACGCTGATCCAGGGGTGTGCCAAGACGTACTTGGTGGAGGAAGCGAGCCGGATGTTTCGAGAGATGGAGTATAATGGTGTTCGGGCTATACCGTGATCTATAACAATTTGCTGGATGGGTTTTTGAAGGTTAGGAAGCTGAGTGAAGCTTGCCAGCTCTTTGAGAAGATGGTTTCGGATGGTGTTCGAGCGTCTTGCAATTTTCTTTGTCTCATCTCGTTGCTGGTGGATCAAAATACTAGAAATATGAAGCTTGTAATGATGATAATAATTTTAGAATCTATCATGTTTCGTAGAATTATTTGTAATTTGTAAATTAAAAATATATTTAAAGTGAATATACCATTAAAGAAGGACAAAAATATCCGTTGGTCTTCTTTCCTTCTTTATTATTATTATTATTTTTTTTCTTTTCTTCTCCATGTCTGTGTTGTTAGCAGTGCTTTGTGCGCGGGCATGTTTATACCATTATATCCATAAATGAAAATTACATCCAGAAATGAAAATTACATATTTTTCGTTCCCTTCCATATTTATTTGTCTTTCTTACTTTCATTTTGAAGAAACAAATACCTAAATTTGATTTCTTTCGGGAACTTGGATTACAGCTACTGTTTCTTCATCTTTGCTTTTCTATTAAAGGTAAATAAAATTTTGAGAAAAAATCTTCAAAGAATTATGAATGAGAATTTTGACGCTTTGGTTCGGAATAAATAGATAGCAATGACACTTCTATCATTAAGCTTTATCCATGTTAGATAAGTGTTGGATGCAAACTTTTTTGACAATCCGTAATTACTTTCAAAATTTGGGCACTTCTCGGGCTCTTATTGGACATATGCCATATATTTTTTATTCACTTCTTTGTTTAATACATGTTTGAGATTTTTGTTTACTTTCATTTCTGCATCAAAGAGTATACTCTAGTGGGAAAAGGCAATAACAAGCAATGGAAAAAGGCAATAACAAGCAATTGTGATAAAAGAGAAGAAATAAAAATTGCAAATCCAGGGAATCGAACTCTGGTCAGTACCATGGGAGGGTGCTATGATAACCACCATACCAGATGTGCATACATGGGAGTTTAATCGTTTTTACTTATTCTCGCTCACCCTCTGATCCGGGCTAACCAGTCCGGACCTGTGCTCCCTGTCCGGGGCTGCTAGCCCGGATAGGAAGGCTTAATCCGGGCTGACTAGTCCGGATCAGGGTTCCAGATTTCTGGCTCCCTGATCCGGGCTAGCCAATCCAGATCAGTTTGGTTGATTCGGGGCTGATAGCCCGGATCAACCAATAAGATTCGAGTTGGCTAGTCCGGATCAGGAGGCTAGAGATTCTATTTTCTAGGGTATTTTTGACCAAAAAAAATAATAGCAAAGTAATAAATAAAACGATCTTTTAAGTGGGCTCACTAGGAAATATGCTGTGCCCATCTAGAAACTCCCGACATTTGGGGTGTGCTTTCGAATTTCCTAATAACAAAATGCAGCGCGATCCGGCCCCTTCCTCACCCAGCGTTCGGCCCTTGAGAGCGAAAAACTCGCATCCCGCTGGCAGCGCTAATTCCCGCCCTCGCTTCTCAGAAAAGGGTTTTTTTTTTTCCCCTAACTAGTTATCGCTAAAACCCTAATCCCTTACTTCGTTCTCCCTCTTCGATCCTTAGATAGCCATGGCTGAAGATGAGATGGAGGTCGAAGAATCTTCTTCCACGGCGATCCCTTTCCAACTCCAGTTCGACAAGCCAATCGCTTCTCCGGTTCTCATCCCCAAAACCCTAATCCCTTTTTTCCTTCCATTTTCTTACCAATTTTGCTAACCCTTTTCTTGATTCTTTTAGGTTAAGATTGCGGAGTGGAATCCGGAGAAGGATCTGCTGGCCATGGTCACTGAGGATTCCAAGGTCCTCCTCCATCGCTTCAATTGGCAGCGGCTTTGGACGATCTCTCCAGGTTTTAATTAATTTGCTTTTTTTTTTTCTTTTTGATTTGAGTAATAATTCTCTTCCTTAATTATCTAATTTGAATTTAGGTCATTTGGTCAATGAAGGTCGAAGATTAAACTATTGTTTGAAGAAAGAAGAACATAAATATTCTTGCTTAAGCGGCTAAATTTACTTCCAACTACTAAATAGATGCCCAAACTGAGACTTAACCTTAAAGTAAGAGTTGTAAAGTTATCAGCGGAATTTACACATGAATTGTGTGTATATTCATCATTCTTGGTTGATGTAGAGCCTCCATTTCCATTGAATTGTATGATATCTTTGTATCTAAAACATTCTTGGCTGATGCAGAGCCTCCGCTGCCATCCTTATTGTTATGAAATAATCAAACCAATCAATTAGTTTATTATAAATCAAGAGATACATATATTTAAAGGAGTTTCAACACCATACAAACAATCCAACAATCCAACAGGTGATATTGGACTAAAGCCAAACTAAATCCAAATATAAAATAGTTTTCTAACCTAACACTCCTATTCAATTTGGGGTATAAATATCAATTATATCCTACTTGTTACAAAGATTAAAAAAATTATTTTTTTCGTCAATAATATAGATTAATTAGAAGTGGATGAGCAACAACAATAGCAGTAGACGGTAGCAGCAGTAGCAGTAAATGCATCACTTCAATTATCAGAGCAGACCCGTATTCGAGCAACAACAATAGATAAATTTCTTTTTTAGAAACAGTGGTAGGTAGTAGATAAACTTTTTTTTAAAAGTAGTAGTAGACAACATATAAACTTTTTTTTAGATACAATAGTAGTCAACAAATAAACTTCTTTCTTAAAAGCAATAGTAAATAGTAGATAAATTTCTTTTTTAAAAGTAGTAGTAAGCAACATATAAATTTATTTCTTAGACACAGTAGTAGCAATAGATAAACTTTTTGCGTAGAAAAAGTAATAGTAGTGGGTAAACTTCTTACTTAAAAGTAGTAGTAGTAATAGGTAAACTTCTTATGCAGAAGCAGTAGTAGACAAAAGAACGAGTAAAGGATTGTATTAAGCCTGGATTACATCCTTGCAGTCGAGGAAGGACCAACCAGAATCTCTGCAGTCACGGTGTAGAGAAGAAACAAAAACTGAAGCAGATACAAAATCGAATTGGCGATGCGATTGTGGAATTGGAGTCAGAATTAGCCAGAATTGGAGTCGGCATTGAATCTAGTGACATCTTGCGGAATCAGATTCGGAGTCGGAATTGGAGTTGATCATCGATTAGATGGCTGAGATTGACGACTGAAATTTATTTCATAACATACTCTGATACCATATTATGGAATAATCAGAACCAATCAATCTATTTATTATGAGTCAAGAGATACGTATATTTGTAAGTGTCTCAGCACCTAACAAACAATCCAACAGGCAATGTGGAACTAAATCTAAACTAAATCTAGATACATGATTGTTTTTAAATCTAATACTTTCCCTCAAGTTGGAGTATAAATATCAATTATTACCAAACTTGTTACAAAGATAAAAAACTCTCTCTCTCTCTCTCTCTCTCTCTCCAATAACACGTATTAATTTGAAGTGGATGAGTAATAACAACATTATCAGCAGTAGACGGTAGTAGTAGTAGATGAATCACTTGAATTATCATAGCACACCTGTATTCGAACAACATCATATAAATTTCTTTTTTAGAAGTAGTAGTAGGCAGCATAAAATTTCTTTCTTAGAAGTATTAGTAGGTAGTATATAAACTTATTTATTAGAAGCAGTAGCACACATCAAATAAATTTCTTTTGGAAGCAGTATTAGGCAGTAAATAAATTTCTATTTTAGAAGTAGTAGTAGGGACAGCAGATAAACTTCTTTTTTAGAAGTATAATAGGCAACGAATAAACTTTTTTTTTTAAAGTAGTAGTAGATAGCATATAAATTTTTTTCTTAGAAACAGTAATAGGAAGCAGATAAATTTCTTTCTTAGAAGCTATAGTAGGCAGCAGATAAACTTCTTTCTTAGCAGTAGCAGTAGTAGATAAACTTTTTACTTAGAAACAGTAGTAGCAGTAGGTAAACTTCTTGCTTAGAAGCAGTAATAAATAAAGGAGTAAAGTATTGCATCAAGTCTGGATTCTACCCTTACAATCGAGGAGGGACCAACCAGAGTCTCTACAGTCACGAAATATAGAAGAAACAGAAATTAAAGCAGATGAAGAACCGAATTAGTGATGTGATTGCGGAGTCGGAGTTAGAATGGAGTCAGAATCGAAGTCGGTATTGAATTAGTGACACGATTGCGGAATCAGAGTCGGCCATCAATTAAGATGGTTGTGGTTGACGGTTGATATTTGTTTTATAACACGCTTTAATACAATGTTATGAATAATCTGAACCAATCAATTTGTTTATTATGAGTCAAGAGATATATATATTTATAGATTACTCAACATCATACAAATAATCCAACAGGCAATGCGGGACTAAACCTAAACTAAACCCAAATACAAAATAATTTTATAATCTAACACTCACAAATAGTTCACATGATTCGCATCTCTGATTTTTTTATACAATGTTATGGCAAAATAAGGGCTTATTATCTGCCATTTCAATAAATTGATAAAATAAGCCTACTTTATGAGGCTTGCAGTTTAGTTAAGCCCCAAGTCCATGAGATGAGAACAGACCCCTTGTTTTTGTTCGTTAAAATATAAAATAGGTTTTCTACGAATACTGGAACATGTGGGCTTTGGTTTCCCGGAAAGAACTTGTATTCAATATGATTTGGTAAGATTCTCTTGAAGTAGGTGAGCATGAACATGCGAGTTTGTTGTTCTTTTTCATTTCTGGCATTTACTATTAATTGGATGGAGGATCTATTCTACGTTTAGAATACAAGTCGGCAAGATTTACAATTTGATATATTGAACACAAGTTGGTAAGATTCTCTTTTTTGCTCTGCTAATGATACTCAAATCTGAAATAACCATGCCTGTGAAAGAAGCCTTTTGTTCCATAATATCATAGATGATGCTTCTTGATTTCCTGAACTCAATCATTGTGAATTTGTTACATTAAAGTATTGATGCTATGCATTTGTTCCTTTCACAGTCACTATAATGGCCAAACCTATGTTGCAAGAGCTCAACTTCATGGAAATAAAATTCAGAAACTCACTATTATATTGTTTGGACTCTAGGGGCTTATAGCTAAAACTTGATGCGAATTGATTTCGCTAGGCTGAAAAAATTGGATTCATGATTTGACATTAAAAAAAAAAGTCCGGAGTGCTAAATTAGGATTTTGTTGATGAATCGTAGCTTGATCATTCCCTAGGTGATTGCATGGTTTCTAAGGATATATGTATTTTTAAGTTCCAGGCCACTTGGTTTTTCCAAGTAAAAGAAGAGAGAGGTTAATTGGCTGGAGAAGAGTTATTAACAAAAATGGTGCAGCAAGGTGCTGCATTATATCTCTTTTCTTATCCTTTCTTTGAGATCCATTTGTTAAACACTTAAATGAAAACTGACCTACTGGGTACTTTTTTACCTTTCACTTGGTTCCATGCATAGACCCATCCTATCTCGTGGATGTCATTTGCTGTCATTTATTAACTCGCAATATATGGTCCCTGGTTCTAGTAGGGTGACCAAACCAAACTACAAGATCCTAATTGACCCATAATCAGGATTATATCTTCCTTCATAAGCTTCATGCTCCATTTGAGAAAAAGGGCTTGTCTTTTCTAGATTCTCTGGTGCTGGTTAAGAAGTTATTCTAACAGAGTTCTAGTATGTACATGTCTTATTCTTGGCCTTCCTTGCAAAGTTTCACAAATCAATGCATACGCTGGAAGCAAAAGTCAACATACATCTTACTGCAGGGGTGTACTTGTAAATTACAGTGATTGTTTATCCAATTTGAAAAAATGAACTTAGTTGTAAAAATTTCTCCCTATACCCCCTCTCCCCAATCTAGTACATTGTGGTGGCAGTATTAGGCTCTTACTATGCTGTGCTTTGCCTATGGAGGAATAATATTGCTGGAGTTTAACCATATTATTTTAGTGTTCTTAGCACTTTACATCATTCTCTGTTAGGGAAATGTGTTACATCTCTTTGTTGGCGTCCTGATGGCAAAACAATAGCTCTTGGTTTGGAAGATGGCTCAGTCTCACTGCATGATGTTGAGGTAGATTCTCATTGTCCTTTTTTTTTTTAATGATAAGGTTTTTGTTCTTTTCGGTTAAAGTTTTGATTTCTTCTTCTACTTTTTTGAGTAATGCATTTAGCATGGTATATGATTTCTAGTTAATTTTGTTGAACCATGAGGCTGGTTTCTTTTGCATCAGAATGTACAGTGGTAAAAACTTGAGTTGCTCCTTTTCCTGAAGCGCTTCTTTTGCTTATGGATTAGAAGTATTCTTTACATATCATTTAAGCTCTATGGCCCAAGTCCTTCATATCTTTTCTTGTTGTGACCTTCCTAAATTCTTTACCATTGGTTCTAGTTTGCGAACTGCACTGACAGGTACATTTTGTATACAACATTGTAAATGTAATTAGCTGTTATTTGTAATCAGTCAAGGTTTTAATCTAGGGACTGGCGGTGATCTTAATAAAGTTGATGGTTTATGCATTTTTTTTTTTTGCTAAGATATGACCTCAACGACTATAGTCTCTCATAATGAAATCAAGAAATATCCTTCATCGTGAGCTCTATAAGCCGTTACTTACCAAAATTAAAACATCAAGCCTTCTCCAACTCATATGGTATTGATATGAGAATTTTTCACCATTCTCATGGCATATAGCATTGTAAGTCTTTTTCAATTCATTCATGGACTTCCATCTATACTATTTTTCCCTCCTCTTTGTATATCCTTCAGCACAGATCTAGGTTCTTCCAGGTTTCTTTTGAATTTTTACTTGCTTTCTTATGTATCTTGTTGCTATTTCTAGATTTTTTCAGTATAAGTCCATCCTGCCACCTAGTTTAAACTCCTACTTAATTGTATCATCTTTAACTATATTTTCCTTATTTGATGGAGACGATTAAAGGCCATAATTTGATTAAGATTTCGATTTTATCTTGTTTGCATGTATGGTGCACCTAGGTAGTCTTCTATATATATTGCTTATATGACAATGTTTTAAATAGACGGGATATTGATTTTGAACCTCCTAGTTTGTTGGCTTATAATTTGCTAGTTTATGATGACATATTTTCTCAAGTGATTCGTGTGAGAGTGGATATATGATTTTCCTGGATGTGAGGTCTGGATTTTATCCCTTTTGTTTTAAACCCTAGTTCTTATATAAAATCCTTAAAGCTCCACCATAGAACCCTGAAGTGCTTCAATCTTGTGTTAAATTTGGTATTAGAGCTAACAAACAAACCTTAAACCTAGTTCTAGTGTTTTCTTCTGCCATCTTCTTTGTATTCTTGATTTTTAGTTTTGAAAAAGGAAAAAGAACAAATTAGAAAAACATCGAAAAAAGAGAAAAAAACAGAAAAAAATTGAAAAGAAGAGAGAAACGCGAAAGAAAGAGAATAAGAAAAAATAAAAAATAAAAATATCAGAATTCCATGACTCCTTTGATCAAATTTTATTAACAGATCATCGATCTTGCCTACTTTTCGCTTGAGCCCCGGCATTGACGGGTCCGACATCAACCGATCAATTTGCAACTACCAACAATTTCGATCATCAACTTCAACATTGCAGTCTTTGACCAAATTCTCCAGATTCACCAGTATTGGTGAGTCTCCAGACCCATCTCCAACCTTTGTTGGACCTCTGTGGAAACATTAGAGCTGTCTTCTCCTCTTTGGCTTTGGAAAGAGCACCGCAGTTGAGTCGGCGGTCGATTGTTGATAACCAGCAGATGCAACGATTCACCGCCTCCATCCACTTCATTCAATTGTTCAAATTCTGCCGCCTCACTTGGTCATTGATCACCACTCGTCTTGCTCAACCTACCTCCCGCATTGCATCGAAGAGATTGCCGATCATCTTCGCCAAAGCCTCGATCACCTTCGGCTCGACAATAGCTGATGATGCTGCGGGTCATTGTTGTTCTTCAATCGAAGCCGAGAAGATGAGTTTGAGCATATTCCAGATTCGCCTGAACAAAAATGAGCTCGAGTGGAGACGATTCGGGTCTTAAATAGTTGGGTTCCTTCAATAACTATTCAATCTGATTTGATTTCCAGTCTGATTCCCTCATCACGAGGAGACTCAGAATAGGATTTGTAGCAAACCAAGTCTGATCCAATTCTTATTTAGATATGATCCAATTCTTACCGATCCTACAGTATAGATTCAACACGTTTTCAGATCCAATTGCTATAGACAAACTCGTTAAGAGTTATTTGGTGAATTTATTTTCAGTCGAATTCTAGTCAAATTTGAGCTAGATTTGAGTCATTGAGAATCTTAGATATCTTCTGAACTTTGTGCACTGATTTTTTGGAATTCTAGAATTAATTCTTGATGGTATTCATATTTTATGGTTGATACATCTACATCAATGAAGATTCAAAACAAGTTAAAGTGATATGTATGATGTGCTTGATTTTTACAGTTTCAATGACCAATACGGTTATGAAAATTGGGAGAGCCATTTTGAAGGTTTTTTCCATGATTTTCTTTTAACATCTAGATGAAAGGCCTTTATTGCTTGAGATAACTTGGTTGGATAAGTTTTCTCTTGTTGTGTAGGCATTTATAATTTTTCTCCACATTTGGTTTGTTTGCAAGTTCTTCGTGTTCGTTTGCATCTCGTTCAAATTATTCAGTATTTTTTTTTGTTTCCACCACCTGAGCTCAAGATCGAATGAGAATCAGAGCTTGAACCTAAGGTAGCCAATCATAAATTTAGAGCATTTTCATATATTTGATCCACTTTTAAGGCTAGAAAATAAGTACTTGAAATGTAAGGGCTACACACACTCTACTTACTAATGTGCTTCGGTTAAGTGTCTCGAGTGTGGAGGATGGCACTATGATCACTGTTGTCTTGATATTACCAATATGATGCCTATTGATAATGTTGATGAATCGAGAATTGTGGAGGTTGATATTGCTTTTAAGAATATAAGTGATGTTTTTAATGAGAGAAAGTTAAGAGTAGAGTTTATCACAGATCCATAGCTTGAAATTCTTGTCGAACTTGATGATCAGCTTATCCAGCCTGAGCCGAACACATGAACACTTGGTGATATCCATACCCATGAGAAATGTTTGATTCACTGTGAGATTGTTACTGACAGGCCCAAGGAATCCATAGATTTATTTTTTTCCCATAGAATACAGGCCTAACACACTAGTAGTATCACATGTAATCTTTTGCGTTCATGAAAAAATTCGTTGATAAATTGTGTTTAGCAATAATATTTATTTATATGTTGCAAATGTACATAAAGAGTGCACGGATTTGAGCTAGAGACTGATGATTAGGGTTTGTTCCGTGAGATTTTCTTCAAGTTCCATAGAGATTCTTCATGCTCGACATACAGATCCTCACATATGTCACATGTTTCTGAGGAAGATTGATGTGAATGCTTAAGAGTTGAATATTCAATAAGAGCTTGGTCTTAACCCAGTTTTTAATGTAGATTTAACTCAGTATTATAATGCAGTCGACTCTCTAGTTACGTAGTTATAGGCTTGTTCGACTTTAATGTACTTCATTTGCTAGAAAGGATCATCAGATTCAGAGATTGATCCGCTTCACCTGGACTTGCTCGATTCTTCCCATTGCTATTACTCATTGATGGTAAATGTTTTCAAGCTGAGAAGAATTTATGGAGACGAGTAAAATCCATGTTTTGATTAGAATTTTAATTTTATTTGATTTTATCTTATTTGCACATGTGGTGCACACAGGTACTGATGGAGATCAGGATTCGATTAGATTTGATTTGATTTGATTAGGATTTGGTTGTACTAGATATTTGATTTGATTAGGAGTTTGAATTTTATTAGAATTCTGTTTGTTAGGGTTTCCCTATATATAGGGGTTGTATGAAGTATTGAGAGATGAATAATATTTGGAGAAAAATTCTTAATAAATCTTTGGCGTGGAATTCACTAAATCAAAATCTTTTCTCGTGGATTCGTGGAGAGTGGGCGTGGGCCTGGGTGGATTCCCAAATCCCAAAAGTTTTTCCCAATTTTTCATTTCTTTCCCAATCCCTCTTAAAAAAACCCTAATTTTCAAAACCCTAACCCTAATTTTGCCTCCGTTCTGCGTCAAATTGGTATCATAGCCTAAATTTATTTTCTCTTCCTCCACCTGATTCAACCACCCTCACCCTCCATCAACCAGCAAGAGAGAGAGACAAAAAAAAAAAAAAAACTCAGATTAGATCTGTAGAGAGAGAGAGAACTCTTTCTCCATATCTCCTTCTCTCCCCCTCAACTCCACCCGACCAATCCCCCTCCCCTTCAATTCCACCTGACCGACCTTCCTCCAAACCAAAATTTCTTCATCCCCCGATCCCCCAAAAGCCCCAAACCCTATCCTGCTTCGATCCCCCTAAAATCCCCAACAACTCCACCCTCTCCTCCTAGCCGCCGCCCACCACGTCCCCCACGGCCGCCGCCAAAGCCACCTCCCCTGCGGCCGCCATCGCCGCCCTGGACCGATCCACCGTCAGGACCAGTGACGTCAACAGCCTTGGTGCGGCCGTCGTCGCCCTCGGCGATGCTGAACTCGACGACCTCGTTCTCGGCGAAGGTGCGGAAGCCATCGGATTCTCCATTGTAGCCACCACCGTAGCTACCACTGCCATAACCACCATCACCGTCAACCCACCATCACCGCCCCCTTCCTTCTCCGCCGACTCCCTCTTCGTCCCCCGCTTCTCCTCTCCCGCCGACGTCACCTCCTCTCGCTGCTCGCGATCGACGTCTCCGGACGGGGATCTATAAGCTTCGGGGGCGTCCTCGTTTCAGTGGCCTTGGACCACCATCTCACTCCTCAGCGACCCCATCGCTCCTCGCCATTCGCCCTCGCTAATTTTTCTTCTTGCCTAAGCAGTCGAGACCGAACCAGCTGATTCCCCCCCAACTGCGGCCACCTGCAGAACGAGAGAAAGGAGAAGAAAGTTATTGGATTTGTTATTGGGTTGATTTGGTTCTGATTTGGATCTATTTATTCAGACCCACATCCAAGAAAAATAGAAGGTTGAATTTCTTTTGGATCCAACCCGCAAGTTTCAGATCCGACTCGCAGCTCCAGATCCATTCCACTTTGGTTCAGTACAGCAGTGTAGACCCATTTACAGTGCAGACCCGTTAAGGAGAATAGTGGTGATTTGGAGCCCGTTCGGAGTCCAATTCAAGTCAGATTCGAAGTGTTGCATTCCTGGATTTGTTTCCAACAATTGTGGTAGGATTTCAGGGCTCTTCAGCAGGCGAACCAACGTCGGAAGACTCCAAAGGACCACTACAAGTGCACGAACTTTTTCGGTATTTGGGTAATCTCTAAACTAACCCATTTTCTTCAGCAAAAAATTTGTAATTATTTTGTGAAATTCTGCATAAGATTGTTAGTTAGAATTACTAATAATTATTTGCCAACTCATTGTTTGCGTGCATACACACATTTTAGGATTCATTTCCTTACATTTTAGAAACTAAACCTTAGAAATTTTATTTGATCATATAGTGCACGCATATAGAATTTGACTGAGTCTAGAAAATTGCATTGCATACGCTTGTTTGATTGTATGCTTCTTCGTAACGGTAAGATGATCGCCCCAGGTTCTAGTAATGTGGATGAAAAGTTAGAAATCATGATGAAACAATTAAAAACTATCACTGAACAAATGGAACAGTTTAAAATTGTTAATAAACGACTGGATGCATTAGAACGACAAATGGAAGAACAAAATAATCAAATTTATAAGAATGAATATAATGAAAGGAATTACGATAGAGGGCCAAAAGATCGAAATGAAAGAAATAGAGATGAGAGTGTCTCTAGAACTAGACGTGCTGAAGATGACATCACACGTAAGATAAAAGTTGAAGTTTCTACATTCAATGGCACTCATGATCCTAAAGTCTTTAGTGACTGGCTCGCAGACATGGATTACTATTTCGATTGGTATGATATGCACATTTCTTCTCCTACTCCACGCAAACATCATATAGATCAGATTGAAGATATTCTGGATGATGAGATTGTTTCGACTGCTGATGGTGGATATCAGCGTTATTTGGTGCGCTGGTGTGGACGTCCAGACTCAGATTGCACTTAGTTGCGCACCGAAGATGTCCAGCAGCTCGACCCGGATTTGCTCGATAGTTATCATCTTTGTCATTCACCAGAGGTTCATGTTTTGAAGTCGGGGAGAATTGATGGAGATCAGGATTCGATTCGATTAGATTAGATTTGATTTGATTTGATTAGGATTTGGATTGTACTAGATATTTGATTTGATTAGGAGTTTAGATATTATTAGGATTCTGTTTGTTAGGGTTTTCCTATATATAGGGGTTGTATGAAGTATTGAGAGATGAATAATATTTGGAGAAAAATTCTTGATAAATCTTTGGCGTGGAATTCACTAAATCAAAATCTTTTCTCATGGATTCGTGGAGAGTGGGCGTGGGCCTGGGTGGATTCCCAAATACCAGAAGTTTTCCCTAATTTTTCATTTCTTCCCCAATCCCTCTAAAAAAAAAAACCCTAATTTTTAAAACTCTAACCCTAATTTCGCCTCCGTCCTGCGTCAGGTACTGATATATATATGTATATTGCTTGAATGATAATATTTTCAACAAATGATATATTAATTTTTTAAAATCTTAGCTTATTGGCATGTTTTTTGCTACTTTGATATCAAATCTTTACTCGAGCGATTCGTGTGAGAGTGGGTATATGATTCACCAAGGTGTGAGGTTTGAATCTTATCCGTTTTGTTCTAAGCCTTAGTTCTTCCTTAAAATCCCAAATTACCATAACAAAATCCTAAATTGCTTCCATTTTGCATTATTATTTGTTTTATACTTAACCGTTTGCACCATATAGAATTGTGTACCTTTTGTTTTTATTTTTTTCTCCAAGGAGTATTGAACATCAGTTTTTCTAAGCACATGTTTACAATTGAGAAACAAAATTTTGATAGAGAATTATGGGAAATATAATTATATATATAAATACTAAATAACTATAAATATTTTTTTATAATAATCATATTTTTTTCAAGAAATTATGATTTCTTATCTAAGTTCAGAAAATTTGAAGTTTAGATCAATTAATAGTTATCTCCATGGAAGTATGATAGAGATTTAAATGATTAAGAAATTATGATAAGGTTGATACTTATCAAAGTGCATATCTAATAAAGAAAGATTCATGAAATTTAAACTACGTTAATGTTTAATTGTTTATGTTAATATGAATATCTTACGTTATTATCTAAAAATGATATAAAAATTGAGAAGCTGTGGTAAAATTGTTTCTACCTAAGTGCTTATTCAAGGAAAATCATTATAGAAAGAAATTTTATGATATTGTTATGAAAATGCTTGTGTATTAAGCTTGTCTTTCAAAAATTTCTAATATCAAGTGATCTTTTTTTGATCAAAAGTTAATTGACAGGACTGTAGAAAAGTATTATTATATTTAAGACAAATTTGAAGATGAGCTATAGGTTCTTTTTATTCCCATACAGTTAACTTGAGAGAGAGAAAGATATGTTTTTTTAACTTAAAATTATTTTCTAGCTGACATTAAGAAACCAATTGATATGGATCTTTTGTTCCTTTTGAACTGGGAAAATATTCTTATTCTGGTTGTGAGCCAAACTATTTGAATTTAGAAATATCAGATAAGAGTCTAATTAAAGTAAAGCAGTATTTTTACATATGGTGAAAGTCCTTATAAATTTAGTAGAAACTTACTTTAATAGCCATGCCATCAATTTATATTTATAAAATCTTGTTATAATAGTGAGTAGAATTTTGAAATGGGCGAAGGACAGGTATAATCTTTTTGCATATTCCTAAAACTGTTGTTTTTATATATTGTATAGATAAGGCTTACACCAGCCAGACAGAACTTCATTGGAACCTTTTCCTACCATCCTCTCTTGGATCTCTCTTAACCCGTATTACTATTAGGCTTAATGTCAATGAACAAGAATTGTCAAGTATAATCTATGGACTGGAATGGTGCTGTATGCTACTGAGCTGTACTGAAATTTGGATCTGAGCTATCATTCTCTTGGATGCCTGGCATATCATTTTGCCTCTTAGGTATAGAATTTTTTTCTGCCAAGCCAACACGGAATTGACTCGACCAATAATGTTCAGGTTTTGTTAGATCCTCAAGCACAGAGTATGATCCTGTGTATGGGATTTTCTTTTGTATAGCCGTATAAGATGATATTTTGTACTAATGGTTCTCTGTTTTTCTTAATAATGTAAATGAATTTTATTGCTAACTAATAACCCATAGTGATGCTTCTCTGGTGCTATACGAAGGATGTTATGTCTTCATTATCCTTCTTTGAATATGTGCTTATTGTCATATGCTTCTCACTTTTATTATTATATATGTGGTAGTCATTGTGCATTTGTTTTATTGTATTCGCATTGTTTGTGTATTCTCAAGTACAATATTATATCTGAATGGTTAAACTGCAATTGCAGTGAATATCCTTGATTGCATTTTTTGTTTTTGACTGGTATATTGCAGAATGGTAAGTTGTTACGGAGTATCAAGTTGCATAATGTGGCTGTTACTTGTCTTAACTGGGAAGAAGATGCACAATTGATAAAGGTATGTTTTTGGTCAATTCATTTCGGCCCATTTTGATTCGTGGAACAAAGAATCAATATAACGAGTTGAAAATTACCCTAAATTGATATAGAGATGAGAATTCTGATAGGATTTTCTTTGAGACTTTTGTCTTAACATCTGAAACAAATTAATTGAATAATTGTTGTGCATTTGATGTCAAAAGACAACTTTTGTTGGTCTACCATATATGTTTTCCACTTGCTTATTCGTCTTAGAAATGCAAACTTGTACCAACATACATACTGAAAAAAAAATAGTTTTCCACCATTACAAGCCTACAATACTACTATTACTGATATAGGGGAAACTCCAGCACTGCGTTTCAGTAATGTTTTGATCATCATATAAATATCAACATGACATTTCTTTAGGCCAAGTTTGTTTGATCAAATTTAATGTGCGGTTTTGATAAGTTGTCTGTTATTGGAACTCCATTTTATAGATGTCTAAAATAATGATAAAGGTAATGTAGCATTTTGCCTCCATTAGATTACATTGTATATGATATAACACATAATGTAGATTATGCAATTTCCTATTTATTTGATACAAATAAATGTACTCTATATAAATATTTTTTTATAAATTGAGAAATAAATCTAAAAATTCTAAAAAAGAATATAAAAAAGGAAAATCCATTGACTAAAGGTTTGCCCCGTCGTCGTCTATAACACATAGAAACTATTTTAACAAGTCTCACAATAATTTTCACATTTAACTTCAAATTATACTAAGTTTGCAACAATATTTCAGTCATGACCAAAGAAGAAATACGATTTCCCATTTATTTATTTCAGTGTTACTCATCGCTAATACTTAAGTTGTATTTTGTAATGCTCAAGTCATCTTATTTATAATTGTTCATTTCTGTTCAGCTGAGAGTTTTATATAATCAACAAGTAAGAAATTTCAACAATCAAAGAGGAATTACAAGTAAAACAAGCAAATAGTTGTAAATTAGTAAAGTAATAATTCCACAAGCAAACAACAAGTAATTAAGTAAAGAAATAACAAGGATAGCTAATAATCAAACCAAATAATCTGTAGCAATATGGAAATTACTTAAGAAAATAGCATAAATAATGCATTGTTAGGGCTGGGTTTGTGTTAGATATTATGATGCAATATAACGGGCATAACATGTTTTCAACATTGCTTTATACATCAACCAAGTGAATGTACATACTTTATTGGGAGCTTTATCTTCTATAGGCACAAATCTATCAATTGTGTCGACCACCATGTAAGTAAGCCACTCTTCTATGACATCCTTGTCTAGACATTTGTTCCTTGTCTTAGATTTTTTTGATCTCCAAGCCTCTATATTCTAATGTCAAATCTTTCTTTTCTTCCTTTAATTCTAAATGAATAATCTTCTAAACATTTGGGATTATTGGATTATGTTCATTCCATACATGATACTCCACTGGAGCATATAAATATCAAAATTCTGTATCAATTTTTCATTCCAACTATTGGTCGACGAAAATGAAGCCTTTCTTTACTTGCATGGTTTAATAGACCATTCTTTTTAGAAAATTAAAAGGTTGGCTCTCATCAAGGTTAATCCTGGATATCTTATATTTAATTATTTACCCTATGATCTATGATCTTTGCAGCCTGGATATATTGCTTGCAACAAAAGTAACTTTGGTAGATAATAGAACGGACAAATGGAATCTAAATGCCTCGAGTTTGGTCAGGTTAGATATTGATGTGACCTATATATGCTTGATCTCAATCCAACTATCTACAAAATGCATAAGATTGTACCTGCCTGCCTGAATCCAACTTGCATTATCTATGTATCAAATGAAATGGGTGGGGTTTGAAATGGCTTGGGTCATATCTAACTAGGCTGCAAAGTTATGGATTTTATGAAAAGAAGGGATCCTAGTCCAAACACCCTAGAAGAAACCTAATGCACTAACCTGTACAGCATGACTGCTCACCCAAATCTGACACGTGTTCAGATGGAGGTTCGTGCAAATTTAACTTTGATGAGTACATGCTGCATGAATCAGATATGTTCGGTGCCGAATTGAGCCAATACTAATCCAAACTTGGTTGATCTGACTCATACAAATCCCAACTTAAAAGAACTTGATTTAATAAAAAATAAATATATTTCTGTTAGTGATCAAACTGTTGACCTGTCCTATTGAAGGGAAAGGGCTTAACCACTATCACATATTCTTTTTATTTATAAATCATTAACTTCTATATATACAGAATGGAAACAAAATTTCTTCTCTACATGTAAAAGCATATTATCGAATTAATTTAAATATCTGAAAAATTGGGGTACCTACAATGGAATTGTATGTGTTCGTCAAAGTTTTTTGTGCATCCAAATATCCATATCATTTCTTTTGATACTCATGCCCATATTCGTGCAACATGCATCGAGATAGTGGAAGAATCTATGTTCTAAAATCAAATTGATTCAGGCTGAATTATCTGACCCAATCCCTAGTTTTATTACTTAACAATTGAATCGATATGGACCAATTAAGGTTGACATCAACCTGCTTACTTCAATTGTGTGACTGGTCACGTAAAAGTTGCCGCTATATATATCTTGATTAAAATTTCCTAGGACACAATTGTTTGATGGACTTCAAAAGATTAATTTGCAAAGAGCACCTGAGCATACTCAATCAACAGTCTACTTTGCCACCATGATTTCATGAAATATATAGTGGAAGTTAGAAAATTATTTTGTCATTTAACTATATTTATAAAAGAATTGTGATTAAAAATTGTGCTATGTTTTTTTTTTTTTTTTTTTCAACAAACAGTACTTAGATATTTTTATTTTGTCTAGTTTAAAGTTTGCTTGCTTGATGTGCCTCGTCACATTTAAAAGTTAAAAGCCTTAAACGGTTGCCTGACAACTTGTATTGAAAAGCCTTAAATGGTTGCCTGGCAACTTGTATTGCTGAAGCTTCTATTTCCTTATGAGAATTTGACTTTCTGATACTGAAGTGTTGATTAACTTGTTACTTTATGGAAATAATAAGTATGGCATGTGTCTGTGTAATGACCTTCATTTTTATTACGCATAAATAATCCAAAAATAAATAATAAAATAATAAATATAAATTTTAACTTTCTATAATTTTCAAATCTTTTCTTTTATAACTCCTAAACCTTTCATCTTCTCCAACCTCCAAACTCTTCATCTTCTCCATTATTTTAATAATAATCAAACTCCCATCTTTAATTCTCAAAATTAAACTCTCTAATTAAACTAAAACCTTTCATATTCTAAACCCTCCAAATTAATCTAAGGCCTTTCAAATTCCATAACACCTCAAACCCTTTAAATTCTATAACTCCCAAAACCCTTCACATTCTATAACTCCTAAATCCAACACTATATAAACCTAATCTCTTTTCTAAACTCAATCTACACTCATTCTCTAAAATTTCTCTCTTCCTCTCATCACGCCGAAGCCACCTTCGGAGTCGTCGGAACTACTATAGGAGACACCATCGGGGCCGCCACTACTTCGCCGATGAAGAGCATCTTCTTCCTTTTCTTCACATTTTTGACTTCTCACCTTTTAACGAAGAGGTAAGAGATTATCTTTCTTTTTCTTCTTAGATTAAATTATTTAAATAAATCTTAGGTTAGCTCATTTACTACTCAATAATCCCAATAACCTAAAAAAAACATCCATCATCTTATAAGCCCAATAAAATGGAGCCAAACATATTTTCTAATTTCAGACCCGCTTAATACTAAAATCAATTTTGAGTATGTTATAAATATTAGAAAAATCCCTAAAAATCATCTAAATTCATATTAATCTGTTTTTAATATTCTTAGAATATTTTTAATGTGTAGATTACTCCATTGAGCGATATCGGAAAACAAAATCCATGTGAGTTCATTTTTGGACTCACTAATCATGCTATTTTATATACCTATTGTTTCAATCATGTTATTTATTTTGTGTAAATTGATTTGTTATTTTGTAGAAATTTATCAATTACTTATTATGTTTCTTGTCATTAAAAATCTATTGTCAATTGTCATTAAATTTAAATTACATAGTATAGTTAGATTTTAGAATAATCATATATACAAATTTGATAAATCACATAAAAGTTATATTCACGGAAAAATACTGTTTGTGATATCATTTTGTGTCGGTGTCTAGAAAAGTTATCTTGTATGCTGGTTCTCTAATTAAGGAACGTATAACGCACGTAAAACCTCCCAGCATCCATATAATTGCCTGGCCGATATCTCTATGATGTCTCAAATCAGTGACTCTTAAATATAGCTAATTGTGATTTATTGAATAAAGTATAAACTGAACAGACTCTATAAATCATGTTGTTAACAAATTAAGAAAAATCCAATTGAAATATTGTATATGATATAATCAATATATTGTACTATACCTAAATGACACTGGGTTGGGGGAGAAACTGAATGATGGAAATATACTCTGTTTCGGCTGTAAACTTGTTAAGTTGTACAACTGAATATTTCGCACACCATGGGTGCGTGATGATTTGCTGGATCATACTTGACTATAATTCCTGTTTGCCTGACGGCAGGTCCGATTCAGCACCGGACAATCCTGTGACCATTTCCTGGGTCTGTACCGGAAACAATCGAAACAGTTGTATCCCATCAGTTAGTTTTTCCAATTACATGATATCTTAGACAAAAATACCCCTGTTATAGAGTTGACTTTACTAAAATGACATTAAGATAACCTAAGTCAATTGACATCATTATTACAGACATTTTATTACATATTTTCTAAAACTTGTATTATTATTATGTTTGGACATAACCGTTATATTTCACATTCTTTCTGCGTATTTTATTTTGGTCGCAATCTAACGACCTGGTTGTGCATGCACAGATTTATCGATGGACACGCTAAAACTGACGCAGGATCTGGTGCACTTTAAAGATCAGATTGAAGCTCAATAACGGATTAGAGATTCCCTACTTCTTTTTGTTTAATTTTATTATATTTTGTTTTTATTGTATCTAAACTTCATTCTGATAAATGAAAAGTCAAACTTTTGTTGAATTTTTCTATCGTAATTACAAATTTATTGAGGTTTTAGCATATTCAAATTGAATATGTTGCCGGTACCTGTTACACGTGATCGTATACCGTATATCGGGAGCGGGGCGTGACAGTCTGTCTAAAGCCGATGAACCTTGTTGCCGGACTTCTTCAGTGTCTAAAATGAAGAATTAAACCCGTGCTCCAAAAGTTTTGGTTAAGTTCATTTGTAATTAAGAGCTAAACTGTGTGGAGCTTGGCTTCACTATCCTGCATATGTTGTTGATCTAAAGGTTATTCTTGTTTTAGTTGCATGGATTTGTCATTCTGTATGAATAATTGTGGTTGGAATTTGTGATATCAAGGAAATATTAGTTTGATTCAAATTTAGATCCACCTCACTATTTAATTGCATTATGTGTTATGTTTACTGCAAGCGCACAGTGTCGGTGTAGCGCTGTACAGGTCGTCCCATAGGGATCTAAGGTGCTTTTGCGATTTTTACTTTCTCCTCAGTCTAACGGACTAACCAAAGGTTCTAGGTTGAAGTCGGATTAATCTAAATAGCCTAGGATCTAGAATCCACTAATTTCCAACCATGTTCTTACTTCTATTATTTTCTTTTATCATAAAAATTCGATCTTTTTAGTTTAATTTTTACTTAAAGTGCCCTAAGCATAAGTTATCAAGTGTTGTGCAAGTATAACTTATCAAAGATGCTACTTCTTATAAAAACAAACTAAATCTTTTAGATAATTCAAAGAAAAAGATAAAACCAGCAACCCCAAATCCTAACTAAGCATAGATTATCAAGAAATCTAATTCAAGTATAACCTATCAAAGTCCTAATTTTCAAGTCTTTGTATTTTAATCTTTTTATTGAAAAATCATGTCTTTATTAATTTTATTTAAGAAGAAAAATATTAGAAAATAATTACATGGTGGATCTTAACTTCATCTACATTCTAGAGCTAATCTAATTAGCTACTCATGTTTTTGCTAAAGAAGATCAAATTTTTATTCATGAAATGATAAACCCTAATCTAGAAAGCAGTAAACCCTAAAATAGAATGCGATTAAATATATGCAGGAAGCAAGTAAAAATCTCAAGAACAATGGTTTATCTCTGGAACACGGTGTTGTGGCCGTCAACGTTCAGCAAAAACCCTAATTTTATTAATCAGAAAACGAGTACAAAAATTCCAGAATCCCGTCAAAATACAAGAATCGGCCAATATATAGGCTTCGGAAATCAAACCCTAATTCTAACAGAACTGGAAAACTAAAAAATTACAACGAAGCCACGGGAAAAATCTCGGCGTGTGGACCCAAATGGCGGTAAAAACCGCTAAATAGCGGCCTAATATTGTAAAAATTGCTTGAAACTTTTTTCCCGTAAAGCTCGTCTTGTTTATTTAGTTTTCCTGACTGTATTCGACTTTGGTTCTCTGTAGTATCGTAGTCTCGTAGTTTTGCCCACTTTAGTAATTTTTCGGACTCTGATTTCCTAATCCAACTTTGAATTCATGCCATCTTCTTGTACGAATCGGATTACCTGAAAAAAACACTAAAAATACCCGAGTAATATTATTTATATACAAAAAAATAGATAAAGTATGAGAGGAAAAAATACAATATATGATACTTATCACACCCCCACACCTATCTTTTGCTAGTTCTCGAGCAAAATCTAAATCTAAAAAGAAAAATAAAAATCCTAAACTTTCGCAGAAATCGCGATTGCAGTTAGCACGTGCAATAAGCCTTTAAACCCCTAGATTACCCTAGTGGACGAGTTGTGTCTCGTGAGGGTTTGCAGTGAATATGCCCACAAAATTCAAGAAGAAAAAGGAATAAAGAAAAGAAAAATAAGGATAACCGAAAATCAAGAAAAATAGAAATTTTATATAAAGGAAAGAAAAAATCTTTTTTTCATGATATTTTCATCAATTAATTTCACTAATATACAAACTCAAAACTGCATTTAGATTATCAATTTTCAAATCGAGCGTCATATCAGATACACTTATCATTTTAATCAAAAATTTAAATCCTATCTTTCAATACCCACTAACAGATAATTTATTGGCTCCTATACATCTACGTGTACGTGTGATAGTCTACTTTGGTTTTGGACTCCAACTCTAACTCATGATTCATCTCCTCTCTCATAACAATTTTTTTCTTTTTTTTTCTTATTTTTTTAAAGAATATTTCACCTTTCATGCGAATATTCACGCTTACTTAGGCGCAACATACCCGATTACTCGGTTCATACTCTTTTTTTTAGAATATTTCACCTTTCATGCTAATATTCACGCTTACTTAGGCGCAAAGTAACCGATTACTCAGATCATACACTTTTTTTTTCACTCTTGAGCCTATTGCCTTAATACCTGGCGCACCCCATTATTTTATCATTCTCGAGGCTATTGCCTTAGGCTCACCCCATTATTTTATTTTCACTTTTTTTTTGTTTAGAAAGGGAAGACTTACTCAATCGTTATCATTTTTGTTCTTAACCTAATAAACTATTGTGAAGTGAAAAAAATAGATGTATACTTGCCTCAAAACTACTATTAGTGGTATTTATTTTTCGGATTTTAATCTTTTTCATAAAATTCAAAGTGTATCGTCCAATCTACTCTCCTATCCAATTTCAAATCTAAATTTGTTCCTTTATCTGTAATTAGTTTGATCTATTGATGAAAATATATAATTTTTTTTTATTTTTTTTATTTTTTTTTGTTAGTTACCCTAAAAACTACCCAAAGTGTAAAATAAAGAAACCCAAAAATAAAAAAAATAAAATCCTAAAAATCCTAAAAAAAAATAAAAATCTTCTAATCCACTCCCCCACACCTAAACTTGTGTATACCCTCATGCACAAACAAAGGGTGGTAAAATATATAAGAAAACTATTACACAAATACAAATAATGAGAGTCGTAAAAAGTTACGATCTCAATATTCTCACCCTATTAACGCATGGAAAGCGGTTACGACCTCTCGATCGCTTCTCACTTTCATAGTGTGTGCATTTTAAACGTGAAGTGGGTGCATTATTATATCTCATTAACTTCCTACAAGTCACGAAATTACTTGTCTGCTTCTTATGTCGTCCTCGCTTTTTCTTTGTCCACATGTAAGCATTAACAATTGGGTTAAAGAATTCTTTATTATAAAGCTGCCAATCATCGTTAGTAACAAGCATACATGTAGAAATATCATGAGGTGAGAAGAGTCTAATATGATTAAGTGAACGTGGTGGTGGCTCTTCTAACTCATGAAGTAATGCGAGCTCCTCTGCAAACAAATCCTCAAAATTTTGCTCATAATTCAATGGCACACTTGCACAAGTATCATCATATATAAAATCAGTATGTGCCAATTCTTCTAATAGTATGAGCTCATCTTTGAACATTTGCTCAAATGAAGGTTCATCATCAGTGGAAGAGGTCGAATGAGAGTGCAAACTATGAATCATATTGACCTCAATGAGAGAGCTCGTTGCGTGCTCATCCATATTAAATATGTTCAATACCACAGTCATATTTCCAAACGATAACTTCATGAGACCACTCCTACAATCAATTAATGCATTTGATGTTGCAAGGAATGGTCTACCCAAGATAATGGGAATTTGATTCCGTGGATTGGAAATCGGCTCAGTTTCTAGGACAATGAAGTCTACAGGAAAGATAAACTCGCCGATCTTAATGAGCACATCTTCAACCATACCAAGTGGTCTCTTAATTGAACGATCAGCTAGCTGTAATGTGACCTTGGTAGGTTGAAGTTTTCCTAACCCCAGTTGCTGATAAACAGTGTAAGGAAGCAAGTTGACACTTGCCCCTAAATCAAGCAACGCCCAATCAAATGTAGTGTTCCCAATAGTACATGATATTGTAGGGGAACCTGGATCTTTGTACTTGATAGGTAAGGAGTTAGAGAGGATATGTGATATATTTGCAGTAAGAAAAACTTTCTCAGGAATGTTTCTTGCTCGTTTCTTAATACACAAATCCTTGAGGAACTTAGCATAAGTAGAAACCTGTTGTATAATGTCAAGGAGTGGAATATTAACCTTCACCTGCTGAAATGTTTCAAGTATCTTTTTTACTTGCGGTGAAGGCTTTCTAAGCCGATTTGGATATGGTGCTTTCGGCTCATGAACAGGTTCTTCCAAATGAGTACGTGACGGTGATGGAGGTGATGGAGATGATTGTGGAGAAAGGGGTGGAAGAGATGATGTAGCCTGCGAGATAGTAGGAGTGGGATCAGGGGGCATGGCTACATTATTGTCCACTTGCTTGCCAGATCTAAGCATGTGAATGGCATTGCATTGGTGGACATGCGACTGATTGGTGTTTGAGGAACTGGCATTGGGGTTTGTTATGGGTTGACTTGGAAAGGTACCCTGGCCACGTTCACTCATTTGACTCGCTAATTGTCCAACCTGCTGCTCTACATTCTTAATAGATTGAGAATTCACGAGCAGTTGCTGACCTGTACTTTGAATAAAATCAGCTGACACTTTCATAAGATTTTGCATGTGTGTGTCAAGATTGGACATATGCATGTCAAACTTGGAATGAGACTTGAGAAGATTTTCAACGTTCTTCTCAAGTGACTGGAGTCGCTTTTCTTGATCAATATTAGACCCCTGTTGTGGATGAGAGTGATTTTGTGCAGGTGGTCTATTCAGATTGTTCCCATAATTTGAAGCGTTTGGGTGCTGGTAGGCACCCACATTTGGTCTTGGGAACTGACCTGTGGCTGAAGGTTGTATGTTAGGGTTAGAGACTCCCTGATATTGCCCTTGACCCCATAAGAGATTCGGATGGTTCCTCCAGCCAGGATTGTATGTAGGAGCGTAAGGATTGTTCATGGGTTTTTGATACAAGGCGTTAGACTGTTCAAGTGTGGGACCCATGGAATTCATTAATAATGGACACTCCTCCATAACATGATTCGGAGTTTCGCAATTAAAGCATGTGGGAACTTGAATTTGATTTACCTGACCCACCGGTGGAGCACTAGGAGTCTCTAATGCCTCAATTCTCCTCATAAGAGCTGCGATCTTAGCTTCGGCAGCTATAAAGTTGTCGACGCTATGGATCCCACCCTTATGTGCAGAAGTTGATGCACTGGGCTTCTCAGTGGGACTCTCCCACTGCATAGTCTTCCACGATAGGTCCTCAAGAAAGTCCCATGTTTCATCCTCGTTTTTCCTCATGAACTCCCCCTGACACATGAATTCAAGAAGAATTTTGGATGTGTAATCGAGTCCTTCGTAAACGATTTGACACAACCGCCACTTTTCTATCGCATGGTGGGGGCACTGAGCTAAAAGATTTTTGAACCGTTCTAAGTATTTCCAGAAGGATTCTCCCGACACTTGACGGAATTGATTGATTTGATTTCTAATCCTTATCGTCTTATGTGTGGGATAATACTTCTTGAGAAATACTGCAACGAATTCATCCCAAGTAGTGATTGAATCAGTAGGCATACTATACAACCACTTCTTAGCATTATTCTTAAGTGCAAAGGGGATGAAGCGGAGCTTAATTGCGTCCTCCGATAAGTGTTGCAGTTTAATCATTACGCATACTTCCTGAAATTCACTGATAAAGAGATATGCATCTTCTGAATCAGAACCAGTGAATTTAGGAAGCATACTGATGTACTGCGGCTTCAATTCATAGTGATTACCCGCTGCGTGTGGAAGTTTTATGCATGATGGAAGTAATGTGCGCAACGGGTAACATCGATCCTGAAGGATCGGGATCGGTTGGTCCATCTTGGCTCCCATGAACAAATCTGATCTTACAAGTCGACCAAATTGATCACGGGTCCAATGTGGTATGAACCAGCGACCGTGAGTATATGCGTGAGTTTCCCAAACTAATGCAAGAAATGGGGTGTAGTGGAGAGATAAAACAGTGGAATAGATATGATCAAATAAAAATGTGATTCCTACTGTTTAATATTTTTTTTTGAATTTATTTACAGAACCAGAGACAAAAAATACAGATAACAGGAAACTTTTGTGGAGTTTCGTTCCAAAATGGCCGCCAAATGGCGGTTTTGACCGCTAATTGGCGGTCCAAACAGGGAACTAGGTTCTCAAATTTTTTCAGTATATTCTAAATTCTTATCTAGTTCTGTTTATTTAGCTGTATCTGGACTTTAGTATCTCTGCACACTCAACACACACTGTTAATCCCGTAAAACGTTAGAAAAAGTAAGAAAAACATCGTTGATCCCCGACAACGGTGCCAAAAACTTGATGTGTTATATTTACTGCAAGCGCACAGTGTCGGTGTAGCGCTGTACAGGTCGTCCCACAGGGATCTAAGGTGCTTTTGCGATTCTTACTTTCTCCTCAGTCTAACGGACTAACCAAAGGTTCTAGGTTGAAGTCGGATTAATCTAAATAGCCTAGGATCTAGAATCCACTAATTTCCAACCATGTTCTTACTTCTATTATTTTCTTCTATCATAAAAATTCGATCTTTTTAGTTTAATTTTTACTTAAAGTGTCCTAAGCATAAGCTATCAAGTGTTGTGCAAGTATAACTTATCAAAGATGCTACTTCTTATAAAAACAAACTAAATCTTTTAGATAATTCATAGAAAAAGATAAAACCAGCAACCCCAAATCCTAACTAAGCATAGATTATCAAGAAATCTAATTCAAGTATAACCTATCAAAGTCCTAATTTTCGAGTCCTTGTATTTTAATCTTTTTATTGAAAAATCATGTCTTTATTAATTTTATTTAAGAAGAAAAATATTAGAAAATAATTACATGGTGGATCTTAGCTTCATCTACATCCTAAAGCTAATCTAATTAGCTACTCATATTTTTGCTAAAGAAGATCAAATTTTTATTCATGAAATGATAAACCCTAATCTAGAAAGCAGTAAACCCTAAAATAGAATGCGATTAAATATATGCAGGAAGCAAGTAAAAATCTCAAGAACAATGGTTTATTTCTGGAACACGGTGTTGTGGCCGTCAACGTTCAGCAAAATCCCTAACTTTATTAATCAGAAAACGAGTACAAAAATTCCAGAATCCCGTCAAAATACAAGGATCGGCCAATATATAGGCTTCGGAAATCAAACCCTAATTCTAACAGAACTGGAAAACTAAAAAATTACAACGAAGCGACGGGAAAAATCTCGGCGTGTGGACCCACGTTTTGGCCGCTAAATGGCGGTAAAAACTGCTAAATAGCGGCCTAATATTGTAAAAATTGCTTGAAACTTTTTTCCCGTAAAGCTCGTCTTGTTTATTTAGTTTTCCTGACTGTATTCGACTTTGGGTCTCTGTAGTATCGTAGTCTCGTAGTTTTGCCCACTTTAGTAACTTTTCGGACTCTGATTTCCTAATCCAACTTTGAATTCATGCCATCTTTTTGTACGAATCGGATTACCTGAAAAAGACACTAAAAATACCCGAGTAGCATTATTTATATACAAAAAATAGATAAAGTATGAGAGGAAAAAATACAATATATGATACTTATCAGGTTTGTTTTATGTACATTTTTTACATGGGCATAATACTTAGCCAGTTCCATCTTTTATAAGAAGATTTAAGAAGAAAAATTGGGACTATATGCCATGTGACTCTTAATTATTTGTTGAATGATGCATTCATAGTTAATGCATCTTCTTGATACCCTCCTGAAACTTTATGTAAATATAAAAACCATATATATTTAGATTATTCTTCTTGAAGTATAAAAAAGTTTGTTTCTCATCCTCACAATTCAATTTAGAGATTTTGTAATGAAATGTTTATTTAGTTGATATTTTTTAGTTTTATGGGCTACTTTCACATCTGAGATCATACTTTTCATCTTTTTCATTTGAAAATTATTTGCGACTGTGTCTTTGCATACAGGATGAAAGTGATATCTTGCTTTACGAAGACCGTACTATGCGCTTCTTTCCTCCCTCTCCTAGGATCCCTAGAATGCCTGGAGTGGTTTCTGGAGATAATGGACTGATGGATGATGCAGAAGATTCATTTCAAGATCTATCTAGTTCACATCAACGTTTTAACATCCTATGCAGTGGAGATAAGGATGGCTGCATTTGCTTTAGCATATTTGGAATTTTTCCAATTGGAAAGATTGTAAGTTTAACAATGAACATAAATTCTTGATGATTTTTTTTCTTTTTTTTTCTCAATAATATAATAAAGTATATAATTCAATAACATCTTTAATTAACAACAAAATTTTCAAAATTTTCACACAAGTTCATGCATAGTATATAACCTCAAACATGCTCTTGGTTGGTAACGTTTGTTCATAGATGACATAATTTAGCCTTACCTGCGGTCATTTTCATTGTCTTCATTCTCTTAACCTTTTTCAGTTTTCCTATTAAAGGGAGTCAGCTATGGACTGTTATTTAACTTGAGATGACTCCGTACATAAATTGATGAGGTTTATGACCCAGTCCCAGCCTACATCAGCCCCTATAAGTAATTGGTAAAACTAGAGATATATTTATGGTGAAGTAGCAGAACTGAAGAAACACTTTAAAGGCACTTTGAGATAACATCATAAATATAAACTTAGACAATTGGGTTAAGTGAGATGTTAAATATTCGAGTTTGGATATATAATTGCCTCAAAACTTATCTGACCTGACCGTTGACACCCTACATGACACATGCCAACAAAAGATCTGACACTTTGGGACGTGATGCGTGTCCACCGGTATTGACACTTTTGTAAGCGATGCATGTCCACTGGGATCTGTCACAAAATGTACGTAAATATTATGCACTTAAAAAGACACATGTAAGATGAAGTAATTTATGCTCCCTTTGACAAGAGCTAATTGTTTTATAAAACATTTTACTAAAATTAGGTTCATTTTATACGAGTCAATCCAACACATATGACTATACTGTCAAATAATTATGCTCAGATGAACTAAGCATATATAACCATATTGCTGTTGCTGGATTTCAGATGCCATATTCAAACACCCATTGTCCATGTAAGTGTACGACACTGGTGTTCATGTTAACAGGTAATTAAATTTAGCTAGTATTCTGCTAATCTGAAGTACATTTTCCAAAATTTCTAAGGTTATCTCTCTCGCTTTCTCTCTCATATCGAACTTCCCCTCATATCTCCTAAAGAACCTATGAGCATTACGAGAACAGTTTATAATCCCCCCATTCTCTCTCTCGCCTATCATTCAACTTTCCCTCGTCTCTCCTGAAGAACCAAAAGTCTAATGTAGACAGTTTAAGGTCTCTTGCAGTGTCATTGTATGAAACATATTTTTTTACTGTTAGATAATCTCAGGAGTTACCAGCACGTGCAAGTCCAGATCTTTTAAGAGTCGGTATACAATTCACAAATTTAATCTGACTAAAACTGCTTCAATTCAAATTTTATGTTTTCAAGCTGCAGAATATTGAACATGGCATGCCAAAAAATTCACCCCTTCGATAATTTTTTTTTATGCCTAAATAATTTTTTCTAAGTCTTTTGCTTAACACAT
Organism: Dracaena cambodiana; assembly: GCA_036321105.1. Taxonomy (NCBI): domain Eukaryota; kingdom Viridiplantae; phylum Streptophyta; class Magnoliopsida; order Asparagales; family Asparagaceae; genus Dracaena; species Dracaena cambodiana. The sequence continues at coordinate 34,054,159 of JAYEPQ010000008.1, forward strand.
GAGCAACTATGTTAGAGAATGTACTGTTTTTATCAAACATCTCTCTCTCTCTCTCTCACACACACACACACACACACACACGCAAACACGAAGTGTGGATCCTGCTGCTTATTTTTTTCTGTTGAAAATAGCTTTCCACTGAAGTAAATTCCAAACTTCATCTAGATTATAGGTTTAAATATCTCATTTATGTAATTGAACTGATTGGGAAAGTGGATGCATATTCCAACACCAAAGATTTCTTGTTCTTTTATTTGTATAAATGACTAGTGACTTTCTCTCTCTGTGTTGCTGTGATCTGACACATTACTTAAATTGTCTTTTTTGGCAATATTCAAATGCATGGGCATTGTACCCCAGAACATTCATCAGCTGCCAGTTTCTGCTCCTTTTCTGGATAATCAGACCTCGTACCAATTATCAAATGCTTCTGTTCACAAGGTATTTTGTTTTATATTTTTAGTTTAAGTTTTTACATATGGTTATAATATTATTACTATCAGTTTACATTTTACATCCCTTGTCACAATTAGATTCAGCCCATTGTCAAAGCTGCATGTTTTTAACCATGCATCACAAAAATGTAACAATAGGCCGGTCTGTGTTGACAATTATATTTCTTTAACTGTGGGGCTGTACACCTAGACTGATTTCTTTCTTTACTTTTGTTAATGATTTTCTTTCCTCACATTATATGTGGTGGGGTACAGATGATGAAATGGTATACACTTTTGTCCTTGTCTCAGTCCCCACCGAGGGTACATATTTTTGTTGAATTCTGCTGGGTTATTGTAAATGCATTTTTTTTTTAATAAATTTACTGGAAGCATCCTCCAATCCTGCTAAAAAGAAAATGAAGGGTAACTTCTTGTGTCTTGACTACTTTTTAACTTTTCGTTCTCTTATTTTGGCTGATCTGATCATAGCTTCTTAACACTAGCTCTAGCTATACTGGACTGACTGTCAAGATCAATAACTTTATAGTTTATGCAAATTAAAAACTACTCTATAGTTGCGCCAAACAAGTCCTAGCTGTTTCGGCCTTTAAGGTCTACTCACCTTCATTTTTGAAAGATTTCTATTTTCTTCAAGCTCGGTATAAACGTTACTACATCTTTCTGTTTTAGGAGTTTTTTACCATAATGTTTGGTTGCCTTACTGCTATTTGTGCTTCCATTTACTCTTCTGCAAAACACATAGACACAATTTGATCATTTTAATGCTTAATTATGATTTCTTTGTTTCTCAAATAACAGTATTCAGGTACTGGTGCATTTTCCATAACTTTCTATAATGATCTCTTCCACGGCTAGTAATTATTTCTTTCAATTATTCTAGAAAACATATTTCCTTGACGATTATAGAACACAGCAAACTAAGTTCTAAGACAAATGCTTAATTACATATTTGTCTAGATAGTTGACAATCATAAATGCATCTTTAGTTATTCCCCCTTATGTTTAATAGAAACATATAACTTGATGTTTGGCCAACATCCAAAGAATCTGACTGTCGGCTTATTGAACATGTCATTGCGTGCCATTGGATACGGATATTTCAGCAATTCTTTGCTGGTTTTTTTCCCCTCATGACTAGCATTTTGCTAATCTTGCACAGACAAGACAGGCCTCTGTTCTCCTTGAATTGATTATCACATTATTGGTGCATTGCAGTTATGCGAGCAGTTCACCAAACTAGGTTCTTTGATGCCTCATCTTCTGGTCTCTCTTATACTTTTTTGAAAGTTTGTCTAACACCCTCCTGTCATTTTCTCCTTAGTTGCATGAGCCTACCTGCAAGTGGTCCTGTAGGTCTTTCAAGGTAACAGTTTGATGGACCTCAGCTAGCTATTTAGTATTTCTTCACATTAGTTGATCCTACTTATCATATGCAAGGTCCTTTTTGCTCCCCAAGTTCTTTTGTATATTTTTTTTAATTTTGCTCTTGTCAATTCTTGGTAAGTTGTACATTGTAGTGCAAATTAAGATTATTAAATTGGACATCCTTTTGCTGTTGAAGGTCAACACAAGAATTGATTTATATTTTGTGCACAAGCAACTTATCTCGAGAAATTTACATGCATTGTGCTTTTACATCTTTTTCTTTCCTTCCTTTTTCGGAGAAAGCCTTTGATACATGATCGAGCTCCTCTTTGATGATTTATTGTAATCAGGTAGCCTTATCAAAAAATCTTTGTCAACTGATTGTTCTTAGCTTTGGAGAACTGTCCAAGGAAATAAAAGTAAAAGACAAGTCTACAGCCACCAATGATATGGTTCAGCTGGAGAAATCTTCATTCAGTAATGGCTCTTTGTCTGGATTACACTGTTTTCTTCTCAACACGTCAATATTTTACAATAGGTAAACGGTGGAATTCTATTGATTTATAATACTATACAAGAATTTCTTTGAGCTTTTCTAGAATGTGCAGTACTTAATTTCTTTATAGGTTTAAAAATTATTTTGACTTTGCATTGTAGTTGCTGAAAGAACGATGCTAGCTATATTTGTAGTTTTATTTGTTTGTTGGTAAGAACAATTGGAGGTGAGACAGAACATCCCCTATCACTGTAGTCTGTAGGACTGCATCAAACATCGGCAGTAAGTCCTTAATTTTTTTTTTTTTTGCATAAGTTATAAATCATCTTCCTAAGCTAGATGAACTACGATTGTGCATGTTATTTGCTTGTGCATGTTATTTGCTGATAATTTGGTATTCATGGATGAGGGGAGAGAAGGGACAATTTTCAAAATGGAAAGTTGGAGAGAAGCTGAATTGTGGTTATAGCAATATCCTGAAAAGGGTTAATCGTAATCGTAATGTTCATGTTGATAGTCAGGAAATATCTTATCGTGACCATTTTCGCCGTTAGGATCAATCAATCATGAAGACGATGAATTTGAAGACAAGTAGGTTGGTAAAATGGAGGAGTGCTTCTGGAATTTATGTGATCGTGGAATATCCTTGAAGTTGAAGGAAAAATTATGAAACGACATATCCAAAACATGAGGCTAGTGTGTTAAGATGGATGAGTGGAAGTACACTAGAGGATTACAACAACAACAACAACTAAGCCTTTCATCCCAAGTATTTGGGGTAGGCTACATGAACCAAAGAAGAATCACGTCGGATCGATCTCTTTGATAGTCCTCCATTCATTTCTATCAATGCATTCGTGAGAAATTAGAGGTTGTTCCTATTGGGAATAAAATGAGGGGAATTAATTGCGATGGTTTGTGGATTTGCAATGGAGGCCAGCAAATGCGCCAGTTAAGAGACGTGATAGTCTTGTAGTTGGTTGACTAGTCAGGACTAGGGGCAGGCCTTGAAACCTCTTTTGGCACTAGAAAGGGATTTAGAAGTGGGATATGGCCCCTTAAGGCCTTAACTGAATGGAAGAAAAGGACAGATGTGAGGTGGTGTTGTTGTTGTTATTTGTTTTTTTTTTTTTTAATATTAAGATGAGGTTTGCTGGATAATATTATCTATAGTAGTTTTTTTTTTCTTTTGATTTTATTGTGTTGCATGCTAGACAAAAAATTGTGTTATCTAGATAACTACAGGTTCTTTATTGAACTCATAAATTTTCAAATCTTGTCCATTGAGAAACCCCTAGAAATGTTTTTTTTTTTTTTGTAATCACTGTGGCAAAAACTTTGTTTTTTTATATTTGGAATGTGGTTCTCATACAGTTGTCTTCGAGCATATTGCTGACATGCAATCATCTGTCTGTTTTGATCATTTGGTATACAGCACTTCAATTTCAAATGATATGCATATATGCTATTACTTTCCCATTGTGAGTGTGTAAATTTTGATATCACAGGAAAAATGAACTTCACCAGGTGGCTCAGCAAGCTTCAAATATTGAAGATTTATTAGACGTCATCCGTGCATCCCTATCGGTGATGTCCAAGCACTGGTCTGGTGCCATGAATTCATTTCGTGAGAAGTTTGACTCCCTGTCCACATTAATTGAAAGCCATGGTAGTAGTTCCATTAACTAGTATCAAATACATTGCTCGTTTGATATTTCTTGTAATATTTTCTTACTATTGTATTCTTTTTGTTTATCTTTTCTTCCATAGGGCTAGATTCAAGTCCACAGGATGAGTTTTTAAGCCTTTTATTTGGTTCACGAACAAGTCCCCCACTTCATCAGTTTCTTGTTAATTCGCTTGGTGAAATGGTATCATCTGCTCTTACAGAATATTTCATTAGTTTATTTTACATGGCCATTGAATGCAGTTCCTCTTAGATAGGGTCTGAAGCGTGTCGCTAAAGCCATTGACAGTGCTGGAAAGGAGATTCATCTGATTGTGCGTGAACATCTTCAGGTGCACTTTTAACTCTTGTTTTTCTCCATCCACCTATGCGGAACTCCCTTCTCACACGAGTCTTGGATTTAAGGTCTTCCTTAAGTTTCCCAAATGTGAAAGTTAAATAAGAACTTTGGGGAGAATCTTTCCTCTGTAAATGATTTTAAATTAATGGATGGTCAACCACTGTAAGGGAATTTATGTGGGCTCCATGCTGAGATATGCACAGACTAATTTTTGTCAAATTCTGTATAAAGAATTGATAAAAGATTCCAGCTAAAACTGAGAGTACAACATATAAAGGAAAAAGGAAAGCATGGATTCAATTAATTTATTTGGAACTGCTGGAACCATGTTATCTACTGCAGAATCCAAGTATTTCTCCTTCCCTCTCTCTCTATACTATTCCTGTGATTGTTAATTTAATTTAGTTTCATCCCCTCCCTATTATGCCCTTCTGTTTTCCCCAAATTTCCCAATTTGAAGCACATAATTTCTCTTTTTTTTCTTGAATAGTACCTTTTAGACTCAAAGTTTTGTAGTTTTATCTTATGCAAAATAAAAGCAGCCACCAAATAACTGTTGCCACTAGTGCCTTTTCCTACCATAATTACTCGTATGAGAGGTCTGAGGTTCAAGGCAGATCGCAAACACAATTTGACGAATTATCTCCCATGCACGTGATTACGTTATCCCTGCAGAATTGATGTGGTGTACTGAATTCTGTCCTAATGTTTCTTAATGAATCTCAACAATAAATGTACCATTTAACCATAACATGTTCTTTACATTGAGCTCTTGGTAACACAGTTCATAAAATTCTGTCATTGTTTTCCTCCATGAGAGTTGTTAAGCAAATATTTTGTGCAGATTTATTAGCAGAGGTAACTGTGGTGATTTTATTTTTTTGATTTGTTGTTTTCTTTTGAAAGAAACACAAGAAGCAAACTAGTTCAGACTTTGTAGATAGTGAAATTAGTATCGAAAATCTGTGGAATATGTTTTGTTTGTTATGATTGCCATGTTTAACAATTGAAAGTCACAAGGATTCTATATTGTCTGCAAAGGTGTCCCTTAAAAAAATGGTGTCCTTATATATATATATATATATATATATATATATATATATATATATATATATATATATATATATATATATATATATATATATATATATATATTCTTTCCATGTCATATGGGCGACACTTCTGAACAGAGTCTGCATTTTTTTTGTTCACTGAATTTTTATCGTGATCAATGCTAGAAGTTTAATTGATTTATTTTACCCCATTTTGTAATAGCCTGCTGTAGAAATTATTGGATTTAGAATTGGAGAACTTAGAGGTCTATCAAGATGGCGTGCAAGATATCAAATTATTGGACTGAACGAGAAGCTAATTGCCGCCGCAACAGAGAAAGCGGGAATGTTTATGGTGCAGGTTGAGCGTTTTCTGAGGGTTCTAGCAATAGTGATGTATCAGGTACTGTTTAAATATATGGTGCAACTTACACAAAAGTACCGTCTTTTTATTAGGTGCTCCCAAAGTTCTTTACTTTTACACTTGGTAATTTGTTCCTCATCTATTATGGTACTGGGATTTGTAGAACTACTGTTTTGTAATAGTGGAGTGCACGCTTGAAGGTTATATCTTTCTTGTTTTTTCCATTAGTCTTTGGAATTTGGATATTTACGTGTAGGGGTGACAACAGGTCAGATTCGGATCAGATCTTACAAGATCCATTTGGGGATCCATCATAGGATCCACTTGTGAACCATACCTATTAAGAAATCTAGAATTCACTTGAGGATTCATATCTAGCTACTTACCCGGTTCAGATTCGGATTTCAGATTTATCAAATGTCTAATTTTCTTCTTTGAATTACCATTAAGAATTAAATAAATACTATAAATATTCTTGGCCCTATGTGTTACTTTATTGGTAATATTGGTCGTGCTTAGATGTGATAAAATTTTTTTAACATAAATTATTTTAGAAAGAACACAGCTGAACTAAATTACAACTAAGCAAACTACCCAAATACTTATAAGGTTTGGATCCTTAAGGATCCATATCTAAATCCATTAAGAAATTAAATCTATTTTTAGGATCCATACCCTATCCTACAAGCTATTGGGTATTGTTTTTTGCATCCAAACCCTCAAATTTAGGTCAGGTTCGGGCTCCATTTCCTCCCCTACGTGCAGGGTACTTCGTTTTAATGTCCTTAATTAAGGACATTAACCACCAATCATTTTAAATTTGTGATATTTTTCCTATTTCATGCACTTCTATGAATTTTTAATCCACTTCCTGGTCATGAACAAGTCTTGTTTTCTGTTGTTGCCATTTCACCGTATTATTTTTTGTATGCCATGGCCTATTTTGAATTGGGTATGAATGTTGATAAATGGATGTCTATGTGGGAAGTAAAAATATATGAGATCTTCAAGTAAAATAAGATAAAATTCTTATTTCATCCAGAAAATAGTTAAAAGAGATCATAACTCATAAATCTGGGTAAGGATAGATGCAAACGAATGATGAGGCCTTTTTAGAACTCTTATCTTATCTAAGTCATGGATAAGAAAGTATTTAAAACTCCTATGCTATCTTGAAAAAGTTGAAAAGCAATATTACTTCTAATTCCATCACTAATTGAATTAAAAATCTTATCCGAATCAAGATAAGATCCCATTTAAAGGATCATGTTGCAGCTATGTTCAGAATATCCAGTGTAACAAATTAAACTAATCTCACCGTCATCTCAACTAGATTGAGTTAGTGAATATCTACTACTCATGGGCCCAGAATGGAGTTCAAATGAGAGGGATATGGCTGTTTAAACTTTGAATCAGTTATCAACAGAATTCCAGCTACATATCTATCCTAATTCGGATAATATTTTCAAATCAAATCAAATCCATTGCTAAAAACTTTATTCTGTTGTTCTATCTCTATGCAATATCTAGTCTAGATTCAATGAATGTCAAGGATTAAAGATATGATTTACATTGAAAATCTTATTGGATATTGTCATTTAATCCTAAATCAAATATTTGATCTTATTATCTCTAACCGACACCTCCTATAAGTGTCCTTGCTCATCTATGAGACAAGGGTTCTTGTTCCCTTTATGAAAAGATCATCTTCTGCCTTCAATGAAAATATTAAAGAGGTTAACTTCTTTCTCGAAAGGATCATCTCTATTGAGGATAAGATTAGATTTCATAATCTTAGGCAATAAGCTATCAACAACAAAGGGGATTGAGGATTGTCCCTCAAGAACATGCTAGTCATCATCATCTTCTTCCTCGATATCAAGGCCAAAGAGAGTATCAGACGCTAAACTATTCTTTCGATTTTTACCCTGAAAAAATGCAAAGGTTTCTACTTCCTTCTCAACTCTCTGTCATTGTCGGATCCTTAAAGGTTAAAGGGGATAAAAAAAGGTCTCAGAATAGTGAGAGAGAGTTTCGTAATCATTTGTAATCAAAGATTATTTATTTAAGTGTTGCAAATTTCTTGTTTGTTCTTGTTTGTTCTTTTACTTTCTTAATAAAAATTCCGTCTTTTAGTTTCATTTATTGACAACTACCAGAATAGTCTAATTTTGTCGTGACAAAGGTTGTCTTCTAATTCTTATTCATAACATATGTCTTCTATGTCTAATTATCTCATTCTAAAAACCTTATGCTAGTAAATTACTTATGGACAATCTAAAGAGCCTAGTAGACCGTAAGGATTAGGTATTATCTACTTGAAACAACTTTATAAGTATGCTTTGATTAAAAAAAAAAAATTTGGGAGAACTTTTAACGCAAGCTCTTATTATCTTGGTGGTGATTCTGATCTTGATCGTCAAAGAGGCTTTTAGAAGAGTTGCCGGTGAAATTTCAGTTGGCTCTTTCCCCGTCAACATGTCAAGCATTAATCTTGGTAGTCTCATGCCAACTTTTGATATTCCCCTTCTTTGCAGCTCATTAATTTGTATACTTTTAAATTTGACAATGGTGAGTCTTGAATCCAACATTTCTTAAATTTGGTGCCTTAATTCTTATTGTTCTAAATATCAGTCGCGACAAACGATATATCACTTGATATATCGTTTTGGAGGGTCAACGTACACGACAGAAAACCCAATATTGACTTATATCCTGGATATATATTCTGATATCTTGCTATCCAATAGGATTCCCATCTGATACGATCACGATATCTGATACTGAGAACTTTACTAATTCTATTTTAGAAGATCTCTTTACCCAAGAATTTAATTTGTTGGGTTTCATATTTAGGGATAGAAGATAAATGTGAATACAGTTTTCATGAAAACTAATAAATTTCCAGCATGATTTTGTCTTTGATGAATGTGATTTGAGTTATGCTTTTTAATGTTGTGCTTGAGTGTGCTTCTATGTATGAAACTCTGTTTTCACTTTTCATTTTATGTTGATTGTTTTTCACTTGCTTTTTTTTTTTTTTTCAGTTCCAGAATTTCTTTAATTGGCTGTTTAAATGTACAAGGATACTACAGTCAGAATCGACTGATCAAATCCAGCCACCCAATAGGTCTGGTTTGTTACCATCTCTTTTATATTGATCTGACATAAGTTAACATGTTATTGATTTTGACTATACCTTGTGGTCTTGTAGTGAAATCGTCGTGATATTCTTAAAGTTTCTTCTCGACCATGATCCAGTTGGACAGTTATTGGAGCTTTATGGAGTAATCCTTAATATTGATGTTGACCTGTAAGTTTCTAGTTTATCCACCATGGAAACTTTTTGATAAATATTGTATAAAATTTTCCATGCTGATTAAGTTCAGCAAAATACCCTCTTTTTTGTTATTGAGTTATGTGACTTTGGTCTCTGTCATTTATATTTCTTGCATATTTTGTTGACGTGTATATAGTTCAGTAAGAATAATGTTAATTGTACTACTTTGGTACTCAAGATAATGACGTGGTGAACCCCAATACTTTTTTCTTGGAGCTAGTGATTAAAATATGGGATTCTTTGTGCCATTTAATAGTAGTAATTGTAGTACACGGAGTGGTACAATTATCACAACTCATTCAGTAAATGATATTCTTGTGCTCTATGGCTGATAACTTCCGCTGGGTCTGTTTGAAGCACAAGAAATTGTGAATTTTCTGTAAAAGAAGATTTATTTCTGGCCTGAGTAAGCGGTTTCTTGCCCTTGAATTGGGCCTATAGGTCTGGCAAGACCCTGCTTGCCAATTGTTGCCTAAGGCTGGAAGTTTGAACCTAAAATGCAGGCGTCTAACCAGAGAGGATCCGAAGTTGATTCTCCAGCAAATTTGTGTATGTTTCAGATAGTTTTCAAATTCTGAACTTGATTTTGATAATTTTAATTCAGACTAGGCTTGAAAAGGATACGAAACTGATTTGATTAAGTATGTCAAAATGGAAAGAGAAATATGAAACGAGTTCCAAGTTTTATTTTTAGTCTCTTCTTATTAGACTAAGAAACAAGCGCAAGTCACATTAGCTACTGTTTATGTTATTACATAATGTAATGCTGAATAAACTGTAATCTATAAGCTTTAGGACTTGTTCTTGTACATATGGATTTGATTTCAGGTTTTCAGCTATTATATTTGGACATTTTAATAGTTTAGCTTTATCTGTAGCTGCATCTATATTCTTAATGGATGTAAATCTATATTTGCTGAAATGCATGTGTAACCTGAATCAGATTAGACTGTTCGATGTATTACATCCTAGGCAGCAGTTCATGGTAGGGCTAAAAAACCAAGCATAGACATTTGGTTAATCCTTCATGGTGCCAGCTTGGCCTTGAACCATGCTTCATATTTAATCCATCATTTTGCAGACAGACTTGGGAGATAACAATTAAAAATATATAATTATTCTTTCTCCATTATATTTTTGAAAATAAAATCAAGCTTAGTATTTACTGCCTTGTGACACTTACCACTTAGTAATTATTTTATTTTCTCCATCTAAAAGTTGTGATTGTAGTCCCAATTTAGAAAAATGAGGTTCCTTTATTTTTAAATGTTGGCTCATTGTTCTATTTCTTGAATTATTAATTCAAAGAGATGCTTATGGATCTAAATGAGAGCATCACTTATTGTATATGGGCAAAATGAGGTTCCTTTCAACAAGTGCATGTATTTCGTTTCCTGTTACTGGATTGAAGGGTATGTATTTCTTACATATACAGCTATTGTGTTATTGCAGAGATATGGTGCAGCGAATTGAACAACTTGTTGCATTTGGTGGATTTTCTGATACAAAGTACCTGGAAAGAACTTTGGCTAAAGAATTCATTCAGTTGGAAGAATGGTATTAAGTACAATCCATGAATACTTTTCTTTCCTCATTCTACTTTTTCTTTCCCTTTCATTTTCCTAAGTCATTTACTTTTGTTTAGTAAATTAGTTAAATGGTTCTGTTAAATTATATTTCCTTGAGAGCTTATTAATTAAATTGTTTGTGATGTTCAGTTATTAATTTGAGTTGTCATCATATATTGTTTCATGTGCTTCAAGTGTCCTGTACAGTCATTTTGTTTCATTGCATGCATCTAGCAGTATTTAGGTGTTCTAAATATTTCTCGATGTTTAGATGTTTAGATGTCTAGCAGTATTTAGATGTTTGATATATGTTTCCTGTCAAAATGACCTATATCTCATTTGTGATATATAGGATATGCGCCAGCGAATCATATACAAGCTCACATCACATTACGTTAAGTAGGAATATCCTAGTAATGTTAAATTTTTTAAGAGTGAAAGTCGATGTTGAATTTATTAAGAGTCGTAACAAAGGGCAATGAAACTAAATATTGGTGGAAGTATTCATGAATTGTTTAATCAGAATCACATAGACAGTTTTCAATATCTTCTGAAATGTGATGCATATCTTATGAAAGTATACAAGAAAATTTCTACATATTCATTATGATGTGATATAATATGATACACAAGGATTTGGCTCGTTGTAGTGATTTTTGTTAAATACTATAAATAATTGGAATTGAAGCAACGAAAGGGATAGAGATGGGAAAACATACAATCTGATTCAGCTATATGATATGGAATCTAATTATGAATGGATTATAGAGAAAGAATCTTGTTTGTTGGAAGATACCAACTGGATGAATGTGAAGGAGGGAACATGCGAGTCTACTAAAAGAAAAGAGGTAGTAGTAAAGTTTTAATCAATTATTTATTTATTCCTAATAATATCCAATAATATTTTTATAAAATAATTATTAGTAGGACCTCGCAACTTGAATGCAATTTTATAAGAGGATGCATATAAAAAGGAAAGAAGAATGCAGTAGAGAATGAGAAGCTTGTTTGGAGTGCATGAAAATGAAGATAAGGAAAATGAAAATAGCAATCTTAAACTTCAGGTGAATCTAGTGATGAATTATATTTGTTAATGTTATCATCTTGATCGGTGACCTTATGATTGTAGGTCATTGCACTTTGGATTTTCTTTTACGGAATAAAGGTCGAAGCCATTCTTGCTCCAATTGCTTTCAAAGGTTGTATTAACCCCGATCTCTTGCATGTTTGCTAAGTGGTTTTATCATACTTGAAATTTTCATACTTTAAATGTTAGTTGCCTATTATATATAGATATTGACTTGTACTTGAAGATTTATTAGCTTATAGCATTTCTCGAAGGTTAGCCTTTAAATTTGTTCTTATTTTTATTATATATATTGTTTTGTACTTGATTACTTACCTACTACATATTTATCAACGTATCTTACATCATAGTACATGATATGATAATGTGAAAATAGATAGGGAATCAGGGATAATGATATATATCCTGATTTAATAACTATGCATATAGGAGAAAATCAAATGGTTTTTAAGTTATCCATTGTTGAAACTATACATATTCTCAAAAAGATAGTCTCACTGAAGTTATGGATTCTATAAAGAACATTAAACTGGAGAAACATAGGATTGATGCTATTAATAAATGGAGTTATTTAGAAGTTGTATGCGTGGTATGTTAATAAACTTACTAAGCAAATTTATAGATTCAAGAAAAATGCTCAAGGAATGACGAATTGACACTTTGTTACTTGTATATAAGAGTAAAAGAGATAGGGAAGGTCGAAACTACTGGGTTGCACAAGGGCTGGAGCAGGGCCAATGTGATGCTCCGCTTTCAATATACGGTATATGAGTACGCAAAATAGGTATTGGCAACATATTTGGTTTTAATTTGCTAAGCCATATTACAATATCAGAGGCACAAAGAAATAATAAACATAGATAAATAAACTTGTTAGTTTGGATAGAGTGGAAAAAAATAGTCAAAATAGGAAGAAAACAACTAAGGTTTCAAAATAGGAAAGAAAACAACTAAGGTTTCTCTTTCAATACACATGATAATTAAACCTATTTGGATAAACAATGATAAGCACATTTTCTACTGGATTTTGGCTTGCTAATGGAAGTAATCCAGATCTTCAGTCGGCTCTATGAGATCTACCTCCATGTCTAGATATGTATATCCAGGTCGTTAGATAACGATCAAAACAATATACATAAAAATAATATACGCAATATACCAATAACAGTTATGTCCAATCACGATAATAATATAAGTCTCAAGGAAACGTTAAATTAATATATAACAATGATATCAACTGATATAGGTTAAACCTAATGTCTCTTAGTCTAATCACAATTATAACAAAGTATTTTTACTTTGGTTGTCATGCAATTCGAAACTGACTGAGAGGATACTATTGTTTTAATTTCTCCTGCACAGACCTAGAAAATAGTTACATGGATTGTCTATTGCTGAATCAGACTTGCCATTAGCAAACAAAAATAATCAGGAGTTTATCCAGTAAATCACCATGCACTCATAGTGTACAAAATATTTAGTTGTACACCTTAACATGTTTACAGCCGAAACAAAATATAATTCAATCATTCAGTTTCTCCTCAAACCCAGTACTATTCAAGTATAGTTCATGTCAAGTCCAAATTTTTGTTCTCATAGTTTGTATATCGTTCATGTCAAGTACAATATTTTAATTTGGTTTTATTAGTTTGTTAATAATATAGTTCGAACAATTTGTTTGATTTATACTTTATCGAATAGATGATAATTGACTAAATCAATAGTTTACTGATTTGAGACTCATAAAATTATATCGGTCAGGTAAATATATGAATGTTGGAAGGTTTTTCATATTTTGCATGTTCTTATTTATATAACTAGCATATAAGATAACTCTCATAGATCTTGACACATGATGATATCACTAATAGTATTTTTTCATGATTATAATTTCTCTGTAATTCTATCAAATATTGTATATATTGATCATTCTAAAATCTAGCTATATTATGTGATTTAATAAATCTAATAACAAGTACATAACAATGACAACAAAACTTCGAAGCATGAACAATAGTAAGCAGTTGATGAATTTATATAAAATAACAAATTAATTTGCGAAATAAATAATGTAATTGAAATAATAATTTTGTAGAGTAGCATGATTAGTGAGTCTGAATAGAAACTCATCTCGATTTGTTTTACATTATTGATCAATTAGCACTCACAACAAGTAATGTACACATAAAATTATTAAATAAATGTTAAAAATAGTTTAACATAATGATTTCATGTGATTTTAGTGATTTCTTCAATATTTATAAAGCATTCAAAAGTTGATTTTAAGGTTAATCATTGGGTCTCTAAATTGGTGTATGTTATTTTTAAGTTATTAAGATTGTTGGATTATGAGTGAGCTAATCGTAGAATCCAATAAACTTAAATCCAATAAGGAAAAAGAGAGAAAATGCTACCTGCATTAATAAATCCCAATAAGAAAAAGATGTAGATAGTGATGGTGGGCGACTCTGACGAGCTCTGATGAATTGCGTAATGGAAAGTGGTGCTCCGGACACAAGAGAGGGAAGAGAGAATTTTGGGAGAGTTAAGTATGTATGTGTTGAATTGAGAAGAGGGTTGGGTTTAAATAGTGTTGGATTTGGGAGTTAATAAAGATGAAGGGTTTGAAAGAATTAAAGAGAATAATGGGGGGTTTAAATTTTCGGTTTTAAGAATGATTTAAAAGTGGGTTGTAAATTGTAATGGTGGATTGTAATGAAGGAAAATAAAGAGTTGGGAATTTGAATGTTGAATAAAATGAATAATCAAAAGTAGGTTCAAATAGTAAGTTGATGGCCAATCCGACAACCTAATGACATAGCCTACTGGTTTGTGCTTTTGACTTAGTTGGGTGCATGAGTCGGGATTAAAAGATCGAATCTTCTCAAAATCTCATTTTTTAAATTTTTATCTTTTGTTTGTTTACTTTAATTTAATTTGATGTTTGGGTCACAAACATGGGCCTGGGATTTAGGAAAAGATAGGATAAATCCTAGAAATTAAAATGAAATTGTTTTTTAAATAAATGATCATTTTAAAATATTTTTTATTTTTATTTACTCTTTTAAAAACTTTCATTTAAAATAACACATTATCACAATATGTAAAATAGTATTATGTTGTTAAAAAAAAAATGTTACATGGTCGTTGTAGTCAAAGCATGCGTAACTGCATAGAGTCCGAAACAAGACTAAAATATTGGCTGATACATAATTTCTCAGAGCTTGAGATACCCTTTTCCATTGTAGGTCTTTATGAAGCTTTGCACCAACAACCATGCGTCTGTGTTGAGGTAAGTCTCGCACCCCACTCCTTGATGCAATGAATTTGACACTCTTATTATCCTCTGAATTGATTAGACTATAGTGTTGATTCGAAATAATAATAATCTATAGCAAATTAGTGGGCTTGATAAAAGAAGGAAGTGGGAAAGAAATAAAGAAAGAGGAATGGTTTTAATAAGATAAGACTAAAAAAGAGATTTTTTTGAAAATTATTTACTATTGTGCCAGGAAGTTTGTCTTTGGATGGTGCATTTACTTAAGACAATTGACTAATAGATATAAGGAGAAGAAAAAGGATATGATTTTCCTTGACTTGGAAAATCTAAGGATAGGGTCCTGAGGAAAAAAAAATAAAACAAACATGCTTCAAGTATGTATCGTTAACAAATAATTTCCTTGAAAGTTGAGCATTCCTTATCACTATAAAATTGAGGATCGCCAACAAGTCTTTATCTCCTTGCTTTAGTTATGGATGATTGGCTGAACTTACTAGCAGATTCAAAATAAAGTCCTTAGGTATATGGTTTTTTATAATGATATATTATCAGTTAATATGACTGGAGAACGGATAATTTATAAAGTAGAAAGGTGAGAGAAGTTCGAGCTTAGATGATTCCGAATTGGCAAATAAAAATAACAAGCTAGTAGTGAAGATTGCTAGGCAATAAATACCTCAAAGTGATCATCTTCATAACACAAGATCAATAAGATCATTCTTTGAGATTGGGAGTACAAGAACATGTGGCTCTAAGAATCAGCGTTGGATGGTTAAACTGGTAAAGTGATTTTAAAGTTTTATGTGATCATGGAACACCTGATCAGGAGAATCTGTGGATCAAAATGTTTGAGTAATTAAGAAATAAAATGAGTAGAAAAAATGAGAATGTTGAGAGATGCTTGGCAGTACTCTAAGAGATGGGATAAGAATGGTTACATCCATAGGAAGTTAAAGATTGCTGTTATTGAGGATAAAATGAGATATGAGGTTCGGGAATGTGCAATTGAGACCATTAAGTATGATAGTTAGCAGACTTGTTTTTATTACATATAATGGAAGAGACTAGAGGTAGGCCTTAAAGAACATGGATTAACACAGTCAAAGAGGATTTTGTAGTGGTCAATTCAACTGAGGAGATGGCCTTTAATAGAGCTGAATCAGATTTCATGTAACAGATCCCAATGATTATGGTTAAAGGGTTTTTTCGTTGTTGTTGGTGTTCTTCTTCTTCTTCTTTCGGCTGTTGTTGTGAAAGAGGCTTATTTTGATTTACATATTAAAACAAAATAATCTGCTATTGGATCAAGGATATTGAGGATTCTATTTCTGTTTTATACTTTTGTTATAGCTTGTTGAAAGTTGTATTTTTCCTGAAGTTATCAATTATTTGTCAATTGATTAGATGAATCTTGGCTGTGACTACGATACAAATTTAGTGGTTAGTGGCCACTACCTCTTACATTGGCTCCTAGGCTAATTGACTTGTTGCCTGGTGGGGTCATGATGGTGTTCAGTTTATTTTTTGTGTGACCATGTTGTGCTACTTTTGTTCGATAGTATGTCAACAGAAATTATTTTACGAAGTTATAGGATGCGCTGATAATGCGGCTGCCCTCAGGACATTTTGGAATGGTACGGTGTGTATCTTCTTACCTGAGCACCTAAGTCCCAGATACCCAGGAAGACTGTGTATGTCCTCCCCTTTTCTTTTACCCTTTTTTCTGTATTTTTCCCTTTTTTCGTTTTATTTGTTTATTTATTATTTTTTTTTTTTGGGTTTGGGGGGAGGGTCTGGGCCTTAATAGAATTTAGGTGATAGTAATTGCCTCTGGATATTTATTAAGCAAAAGATGTCTGTAATAGCTGTCATTTTGCATTTACGATGTATTTCAGATGTTTGTTATTATTAATGAAAATTTATCAAATGTGCATTTATAAGATGATGGCTAAAGTCTACACTGAGTTGTATCTCTACCAAAAGAACAGCTGGTTCAGGTGATGTGTGGTCTCTTTCTCTCGTTCCGTTTTCCTCTTTTCCCTTCACTGTTGTTTGAGCGAAAGAGAGGAGGGATGGAGCAGGGGGGTGGACTACATTGGGGCTTGACAAAATTATATTTAAATCTTGGGCTCGATAATGTGATTTAGAAATGACAATTGATTTACTTTAATTCCTTCACGTTCACCGAAGTCTTTTTCAGCTGAACATCGATCACCTCATAACTTATATTCTTTTACTGCTTTGCAATTCAGTTTTAAGGATGCTTTCTCGATGCCGTTTAGCACGATTTCCATGAAGATACATTGTCAAGACTTTCTGCCATTGTATCCTGCTTCTCCCCCTTCATTTTCTTCACCGGATTCTCCTACATCAGTTTCTTTCTACAAGGTACTTGTCAACCATATTTGACATTGTAGTTTATTTTCATGTTACAATTTTTTTTTCTTTCTGTCTATAATACTGGATATTTGCTTCATTTGTATGAGGTTTATATTTCTTGGGAGGTTATTATGCATTATAATAATATGAACTAGAGAATCTAATTCGATCACCACTTTGTGATTGCATCTTACACACGGATCGTAATATCAGTGAAAGAGTGTGAGCATGCCATTTAATAGAGAGATGAAGGAACTCCTACTAGCAAGCATGGAGCTCAAAAGACTGAGGGATTTCAGAGGGTAGTAATATGTTAAAGATGAGGAAAATCCAAAATTTTAAGATGTTAATAAAGTTAAAATTGTTTTTAATGGAAAATGTTCATACTCATCATACCCATGTTCACCCCCAACAGACAAAGTTGTATCCTATGTCTTTTGGTTGGCTGCATGAGGTCCTTTATCCATTTAGTTCTAAAAGGGTCACTTCTTCTGTACAATATGGTAATTATGTTCTTTTTACTACGTCGATCTGGATCTTCTTTGACCTACATTGAACATAAACTACCCTCAATTACTTTATTGTCACTCTATAACTAGTCCACTCACCAATCTTCAACTTTCTTTCTACCCTATATAGCTTGGATACTTCTAAAATTGGCCGTACCTGTGCTTGACATGCATCCAATACTGCCAACACTTCTTGGACACTAACATGTTTTGTATACTTCTTAATCGTACCCTCAATTTTATGATATATTCTTAAGTTAAGGCACTTACATGCTTCTTGAATACATGCCTCTGTTTTTGCTACTTTACAAGTTTGAGTATATGTTTAGTTTTATTTATATATCAAAGGTATTAGTACAACGGGACAACCTTGATACTCATGGATCATATAAATAATGATTATCTCATCTAGACGAATATTTTAAGATTTTAGTATTATGTCATTTCGTGTGTGTGTGTGTGTATTGATATTTTACAAATTTGACTTCATACCCGTATCTATGTCTGTACTCGTGTTTGTATTTCGTAGGTTTTCCTCTTTTGACCATGTCAATGTTGTAATATGTTATGATGAGGAAACTCCAAAAGTCACATTTTGATGACTTTGATATTAAAAATTAAATCATTTTAATGGAAAATGTTTATACTCATCATACCCGTCATCAGCACAAACAAAGCCATTTAAGTTTTATATTTCAAAATCTCAGTTGGTTGCATGAAATCATTTCTCCATTCGGGCCTATAAATGGTCATCTTTCTATAGAATATGATAATTATGATGTCCTCTTTACTACCTCCATCTGGATCTTCTTTGGTTAGTCTACCCTTGGTTATAAATTTCCTTTGATTACATTTCTCAATCACTCTTTATAATAAGTCCTTTGATTGTTTTTTTACTTTCATTCTATCTCTTCTAACAATGTCAGAGTGTTTTAATATGTTAAGGTGATGATATTCCAAAATTTTAAGATCATATTTTTTAACTTGTTACTAAAAAAATTATGAGTGTTTTTAATGGAATATGTTCATGCTCACCATATACCGTCATCACCAATTAGGGATGAGAATGGGCAGGTCCGAGTGCCAACCCTTGGCCCACTCTATTCAAAATTTTAAATTAAAAATAAAATTTTCAATTTTCTAATTCAAATTTATGAATAGGGCGGACCAAGGATTGCTCGTGCACCCATCCATTCTTATCCCTACCACCAACAAATAACATTTATAAAAAAACCTCAATTGGCTACATGACTTTCTTTTCTCCATTCAGTTCTATAAAGGGTCATCTTTATGTACAGTATATGATTTGAAGTCCTTTCTACTGCCTCCATTTGGATCTTTTTTGGTCTACCTGGTCATAATTTCCTTCAATTACATTAGTATCACTCATCATAACCAGTCCACTCATCAGTTTTTGACTTTCATTCTACCTCATACAAACTGATAACTATCTTTTACTTTTTATGAAAGCACTCATTTTTTTTCCTATATTCTAGCATGCTGCGCGCTTATCCATCTCAGCATTCTCATTTTCTTGTACATAATCTATATTAAACTTTCTAACCCTTAAACATGCTGGTCTTATAGCCATGATAGAAGTATTTTCCTTAATATTCTAGGATATCCTACAGCATCATAGTACTCCAGTAGTATTCCTCTGTTTCCTCACCTGCCTATACTCTTAAGCATCCTGCTGAATCTTATTCTCATGATTGGTTGACGTAAATCTCGAGTAAAAAGATGGTGTATTTTGTGTTTGTCTTGGCCATTAATTTGTGAGCCACCTTCTTTCTTGGGTGTTCCTGAGTCACGCACCTCACGAGTGGACTTTCATCATTTTGCTAGCTGCTTCTTCGGTTGAATGCTTTGTTTTGTGGATGAAGAAGCAGACTGAAAACCGTCGAGGATTGCGCTCCGCTAGCTGACAGGGCTGGCTACCACACTGCATCAAAAGAAGGATGGGTGAGTCCCACCACACCTCCCCCCCAAAAAAAAAAAAAAAAACCTCATCCACCAACACAATTTCTGACTGATGGGGGGAAATTTTGGAAGATCCAGACCATGCTTACCTTGATGATGGTGGAATTGGCTAAGAGGTTATGGCTTTACTTGAAGAATTAGTTAATGAGGAGGAGATGGGAGCTGTGAGGAAGTGTAATAATATTTCCCATTGCTGATTTGTTCATATATAGGTAAAATTGTGAACATATTTATGCTACCCTACTCGTCTTGTCAGTTATGTTAAGCAAAGCAGGTAAAACTTGTCTTATTCTGATGGAAAATTCTTCGAATTTAATGTTCAATAGAACGGGGTAACAAAGTGATGGAAGAAACTTTGTCATGATCCCTTTGTTGGGTTGATCATTTTGCTTGACGAACACGTGTATTGTTGCATGTTTGTTACATATAGTATTCTGTGACCAACATTATTGTTATCTTCAAAGAAGAGACCTGCAATCTTTCAAGCAAAGCTTTTTCATGTGTGAATCTCAATTTCAGTAGACTGATGAGTGTATAAACAATGCTGTGTTTAAATAAGATAAGCTTGCACAAGTTAAAGCATGGTAGTGGTCTGGGATAGAGAAGCATGCACTTGATTTAAGGGTGTAAACAGACCTGATGCAGCTGTTATATCATATTGGTAGTTTTTTTTTTTCTTTTTTATTTTTTCTAGATCAGCAGATAATAGAAAGGAATGGTGAATATGAAACATATCTATATTTGGCAAAAGAAAAAAATTAAGATTTGGAATGAGTATGGATGTTAGTCGGGTGTTCTTGAACTGAACCAGTAAGCTGCAGAACAAAAATAGGTTATGATTTTGTGATTAGTTGCTTCTAGTATTAAAATTTGAAATATATATATATATATAGAGAAAATGGGAAATTCGCCGGTGGTGAAGGGAGTTCCTTCACCGCCGCTTCGGTGGTCTAGTAAAATTATTACACGTGGCGCCACTTAAAGTAACAAATAAAAGAACTCTTACACGTAGCGCCACTTTAAGTAACAAATAAAAGAACTCTTTTAACCATCCTTTGAGTGGCGCCACGTGTAATAATTTTATTGGACCACCTAAGCGGCGGTAAAGGAACTCTCTTCACCGCTGGTGAATTTCCCATTTCTTCACACACACATATATATATGGGAATTGTATACCTAAGGTGTTTGCATAGGGAAGTTGCCTATGGAGACACCCTAAATTACAATGGAGAGGATGTATGTGGACAATCCGAACCGTTCTAATCTCCATGCTCCAAATAGGTGGTGTATAACATGTGACTTGCATACTTCTTCATCATCGATCAAGAGGTCGTATTTATTTTATTGTTGGAAAACCGTTCTTTTTGTTCATATCCAATATATAGTCAACATATATCGAAAATGCATGATTTTTTTTTGTACCACCATTCTTGGGCATGGAGATCACAATTGACGGTTTGAATCGTTCACAAACACTCTCTATATTGGGATTTAGAGGTGCCTCTATACCTATGGAGGCACCTTAGGTACACTTTCTCATATATATATATATATATATATATATATATATATATATATATATATATATATATAGCTAGATGTTGCTTGATCATTGGATAAATGTAGTTATGCTTAGACTTTCTATCTGTAGGCATTAGGACATTTTCTGTATATCCAGATATGTTTTTGGATATCCCATTGTTATTACTATTAGTGTGTGTACATGCGGTGCATAGTCCCAGGGGCAGACCTATGTGTTAGTTGAGCTACCCACAATCATTTATACAAAAAATCTCGAAGCCTATGTCTACCCACACTTTTTTTAATAATAATAATAATAATAATAATAATAATAATAATAATAAAAATAAAGCCTATTGTAACCTAACGATTTTATATAATATTTCACTAGTTAAGAGATTATTTATAATAACAATAAATAAACAAATTATTGACGGCGAGCTGAGGTGTCACTTAAGTGGGAAGGTTTTGAAGAAAGAAAGTGGAGGCCCTGTATTCAGTTCTTGGTTGTCCTTATTTATTTTTTTGTTTTGCTTACCTGTACAATAAATTCAAAAGTTTCAGATGCGATTCTCAACTGAGAGAGCAAATTTTGGCAATTTAAAAATTTTAACAAATCAAGTAACAAATCCAGAAACTCATAGGTTACATATGAAGAGTAAATAATATGTACTTTAAATACTAAGAAAAATTTAGGATCATGATAAAATAAGATTCCTAATTAATTTTTTTTCCTAACAGATATTTAACAAATTTTGTTATAGGTTTTATCAATTCTATCTCCACCTATCCGAGTAACAGAATTTAGTGTCTGAAACTAAATTCTTGTCTCAATCTTTTCTTTCACATCACACAAGTTCCAAGAGTCTTCTAATCCATTACACCCACACTGAAATAGTTTCAGCAGTTGCCACTGCATCCATTTTTTAAGCTGCTGCATACCAAATACCTGCATTTGTCAAAAGTGAATATGAATCTGAATATAACATTGAATCAGGGTTGAATTATTTGTATTCCTTTACATGTCTATATGCATTGCCTGCTTGATGCCATTGGGTTATTTGATGTTACTTTATAGTTAAACAATCATGCGGTTTTTATTTGCTTCTTCACATGTTTACTTATGAAATCGTAATTCCTCCCATTATTAGAATTTTTTTCTAAAAACCCTGTCTTAAGTTTGAACCCTAGTTAATGTGGTTGACAAAAGAAAATTCGATGTAATTTGATTTTCAGTTGATCTTGTGTGCTGACAAAATGATACTATATTCTTTTTTATCAGGAAGGTAAAATTCTTTTCTTCTGCAAATTTATGTTTTGGTTTCATTGAAGATTGAAGAGTAATTTATTCGAATCGCAATCTCACTGAGCTTATTAGTCATGCACTTTTCTTTTATATTTTGAAAAAGAATTTAATACCTTACATCTATTGATAACTTGTATTCTAGGGAAACATTCAAACTGCTTCTAGTAGCCTCATGTCTCAACATAATCTTACGGACTATATGTGCTTCAAAATTCCTGATGGATCCTTGGATATGATTAATTATATTGGTATATTAAGGGGGTTTGCATATGATTCCGATTCAATTAAGAACGGATGTACTTCTCTTGAAGCTGTTTTGTTATGTATACCTGAAGGGTATCACTGTGTTGACCTGTCCCTTTATAAGGTAATCTGAATTTCTCTTTGTCCATTTTCCATATATGATATATTTTTTATTTAATACCGTAATTTCTTTGTCGGAACAGGATACTCAGGTTGTTTTATTGCTGAATGAAGCAAGTCCTCCGGCTGAAAGTCCTGGAAGATCTTGGATGATGATGATTCAAACTAGTGATCTATCTTTTGCATCTGTTTCCAGGCCCACATTTGCGAATCTCTGGAGGTTGGATGAGCTGAAGGTATTGATTTCATCCAACACCTCTATTTTATTAAATATTAATGGTGAGCTTCTTTTATTATCTTTTGCTGATTGTTCATTTGTTTGGGTATTTGGAAAAACATTCTTTAGATAGTACGAAGGTAATTTCAAATGTTTGATGCCCTGAATGATCTCAAGAGATATAGAAAGAGATCCTTATGGGAAATTCTAAATGCTCACCACATTTTACTAGTGAGCACCACATACTATATAGTAAAGTGATTTACAACATAGGGGAAAATGGTGCTCACTAGTAAAATATGATGCGCATTTAGAATTTCCTGATAATTTATCTTGCCCGGGAAACATGCGCAGGTGGCTTCCTGTCATTCTGATAAACTGGTTTCCTTATCCGAATTATTATGTTTCTGATCATCGAATTTTATTGTAGTATGTAATATCAAGTAGTCAATTAGCATTATTTAAGTAGCTTTCTATGATAGAATGTAATGGTTATTTTGAGAGAAGGGGAAAATTTCCTTGTGTTCAAGCTATAACTCTATCTATAACTTCAAATTCTTTGCGTTCTTTAAACTCTAGAGGTGTGGGTCATTTTCTTCTCTTGTTTTCCTTCTTGAAGTTATAATTCTGTCAATAAGTTATAGTTCTTTGCATACTGTAAACACCAATCAGAGTCCTGCATGCATGAAAAAAAGAACTCCACCAAGCTAAATTCATGGTTTTATTTTGTCTGTTTTCTTTTATTGTTTTATATAGGGTCACTTCATTAGAAAAGAAATTAATATTACTTATAATGCTTGTGACTACCTTTAAATTTCTGATTCTCTTGTATCTATTATTTGTCCATCTTGAACTTTTAGCAACCCATTATTGTTTGTGGTTTTGGTTGCTTCTAGGCCTTGGCTACTGATCTGAACTTGGATAACGTAAAAGTTCGCTGCATTTCGCACTCTGTGACCAAACCATTGGCAGTTAGTGGTACGTGCATCATATTGATGTTCTGTTATTTTGATCAAAGTAGTTTGTTCACTAAGTGTGAAGTTTCAATCTTATATGTGATTTTCATTTTCAAAAAGTTCAGCAATTATGTGCTTAATTTGCTAGTCCCCGTACACTATGATGCTGCTTATATTGCTTATAAACATTAGAAATGCTGTAAAATCAGGACGACAACTTTGTAATAAGTTTTGTAGTATCATTAGTAATATGGTAGAACTTTTACTGATGATGGCCTGATTTAATAACTGATATAGACTTTGTTTTCCTCAACTTAACATTATAAGGAGACTCTATAATAGCTCATCTAGGAATATAGATCATAAATAAAATCTTTTTTGATGTTTGATATGGATTCAATCAATGTTGAAAATAACGCGTTATGAAATACGTTATATTGCGTTATGGTACCTAACGAAAACCCATAATATCTAATAGTTGAAAATAACTCAGTGCACCGTAACGGTGCGTTTTTTTACAGTTTTTTAATATTATTTTACATTATATTATGTTAAATTATGTTATGTTACATTATTTGCTATTATGCTTTATGTAATTTACATATTGCTGTGGATTATTTGTTTTGACTGTTAGCTAATTACTGCAATTTTCTTCTTTGATTATTTATTGTTTGTTTGCTTGATTTTTTGTGAAATAGCTAACTTACTAATTTGTGATTGCTTTCTTATTTTCTTGTTGTAATTTCTCTCTGATTGCTGAAATTTTTTATTTACTGGTAATTCTATTGAATTCTCAGCATAACCAAAATGAACAATTACAAATAATATGAAGTGAACATTACAAAATATAAACTATAAAATTTATAACTACTGAAAATAAATATGAAATCTTGTTTTCTTGTTTAGGTGATAAATGAATTACGATTGCGAATTTTATATAATTTACGAAGATAAATAGAAGAATTACTGTCAAATTGGATAGAAATTTAGAATTGATTTTATGTTATAAAATGTATTCATATTCTTTATAATTTTTAAATTTATTTTCAAATTTATAAAAAATAATTTACATAGTTTTATATTTATTTTAATTAAATAAATAAGAAAATATGTAACTTATGTTATGTGTTACGATATATGTTATATAACTTAACTTAGACAAAACGTTACTTTACCGTAGTCACTATTGTAAACATTGGTTTCGATTTTGGCTTTCTATACAAAGACAAAGTAGTTCTTCTAGGTGAAGCACTTAGTTTTTTTTCTTCTTTCAGTATTTTGCCTGAGCTTGAATGCTTGCATTACCAGCCACCAACCCATCTGTTTCTCGATTCCTTGGTTACAGATTCCGCATCCATTTGGATAGGGGTAATGTCAAGTTGAGAGGCAATGGTAATAATTGTTTAAATGATAGTAGGCCAACTATACAGATATTCTGAGCAGGTTAATAGGGCTTTATATTTTGATTGGATTTCAGGAAACTACTAGCTTTTTCAGTTTTTTGAGAATAAATTGATGTGCATTTAAAGGGTTTTGATGTCAATATGAGTCGGTTGTAAGAAAGCTGTCTAACATTGGCTCATCAATGTTAAATTATTTAGTAACCACCCTTCTAATGTAGATGCAGTTAAGCGGCTTCAGCTTGGGGATTAAACACCAAATAGAGCATCATTAATCTGGTCTGGCATCTTGTTCATGCCTAATATTGGGAGTTTTCTAGATTGTTTGATTTGTTTGTAAAATAGCTCATATGATCTACGTGACCCATGTGTTCCATCAGTCTTATTTGGAATGTTTTAGTCCCACATGGAGAACACACGAAAAGGAAATCTAGTTTATTTTGAAATATCAATACCAAATAGTTATTGGGAATAAATGAAGGAAAGAGCTTGTGATACGATGCATCCATTTCTACACTTTTGACTTGTCTGACCTGCCTTTAGTCAAAGTCCCTGATATTTCGGCAATTGCCTGCATACATTGGGACAAAGAAGCACTTTACAATATAATGTGGTTCGGCAGTTGCCTATGTCCGTGGGGAGAATAATGAAAAGCTTTCTTTGTGTTATCGAGCACACACCTTCACCTTGAATCTCAAAATAACATCACAAAAGAATTTGCTTACCCTAAACCTTACCTCTAGCTTTGGCTTCCAGTTTCCTCTTTGGTTTTCCCACAATGTTGCAGCCTTTTCCTTTGGCTATATTTGTAGCCCACTTTGGGAAATCATAGAACTAAAACATAGATATATTACTCATACTACAATCTCTTTACTTTGGAATTTTGAATCTCATTGTGAAATCTTAACTGACTTGTACTGGGACTCATCTTACATTTTTAAGGTTGATTTTGCTATCCTAATACAACAACTCTCTTTACTTCAAAATTTTCTATCTCATTGAGAAATCTTGAATAACTTGTACTGGGACTCCTCTTACATCTTTAAGGTGAATTTTGTTTTCAAACTCTATAGGAATTCCTATTGCATTGATGGAACCATACTCATACTTGGATCCTAACTGTAATTGACATCAAGCACAGCTGAACAAGATGGATATGCTAGAATATTATTTTGAAGTTTGCATTACTACTTTGTGCTAATTTTAGGCACACATCATGTACCCAAGCAAGGAGCATGGATTAATCATCGTAATACCATTGAAAAATTGAATTTTTGCACTAAGTTAAATGGAAGGTTGGAAGAAGGTGAATTTTGGTAATGTGTTGTACTTGCCAAATCCAACAACAAAATTCTTGATGATAGGCCTTTGCTGGAAATGCATGCAAATTATCTCTCTTTTTCCCCTTGATTTACAACTGCTGCATATTATTATGCATATTTTTTGGTCTAACATCCGGCAACAAAATATAGATAAGAAAAAAAAATTCTTTCTTGTTCTTCTTCTTCTTGTGCTTAATGGTATCTTCAACAATACAAATTTTTCTTGTCAAAATCAGTTTATCATTATGTTTAGTTGTATGGACCACAGACATGCACTGTTGGATGATTATATGCATCCATCAGAGTGTGTCCATCCATCGGAGTGTATGTCGGTGTGCGCACATGCGTACTCACTCAGATGGATGCATTTACTTACATTTGTTTTATATTTTCAGACGACAAATATAAAGCTAAGAAGAAAAGTATATATTTTCTGCCTTTACTAGCATGCTTTTGGACTCTGCATTCTGCAATTTCCGACATATCCTTTTATGAATTAGTCTTTTTATTATTATTTGTTTTTTTTATTAGCTGCTTGATGCAACTATCCTATATATAAGATAGTTCCAGAAAAGTGTGCTTGCACAGTTAACTTGTTTCCTTTATGAAGGTAACATCTTTTATTCCATTGATCTTGAAGTGAGCTCTAGACTAATCTCTTAATGAAGTGTTAAACATGTTTTAATGTTCTGTATGTAGCTGAGCTCCCTTGGCACTAAGCTATCAGTAGGATCTTTCACTATTTTATTAGAATTTTTTGGAGAGAACTATCTGTTTGATATTTATTTACATGACAAGGGCTTCTCAAAGTTTCTGGAACCAACTGTGTTGGCCTATAAACAAGGGATTGGGTAAGTTCCAGGTTAAATCAGTTCATGTTCTAATGTTGATAGTATGAACCTCTGCAGCTTCCAGAGGGGTTGCGTGTGTTTTTTCATCGCGGAGGCATGCTTTAGTGTATATTCTGGATGAAGATGAGGAAGAAGCCTCTGATGCAGAGTGAGCCATCATATGCTGTTCATTCCTTCTATGTATTAAAAATAGAGTATGGATGCGATGGTTTCTGGTGCACCCTCTGGATTTGTATCCTCTCTCTCACCAGATTGCACTGTATCCCATTTTCAATCATTTGACAATGGTTTGCTCACATAACACAACCAAGGACAAAGCAAGTCATGGGCCACGAGTCTTCTTCGAGTTTCATTGCGACTTGCTGCATCCACTCATCTGAGCTGGCTGTAGCTTTGCTCCCCCCAGCGTTCCCCTTCAGTTCACCATGCTTGCCATAAACTCGGCAACATCCCTGCTACATGCCTGCATAGCCTCGACAGTATGCATCAACCAAGTCCCCATCAAGATATCTGCCCTATTGCAAAGTTGAAGTTCTTTAAACCCCAACCTCGGGTTCATGCCACATTATGGTGAAGAGGATTGCCAAAAATATGTGGATGCTGTGCAGATATTTTGACAGCATATCTTGGAAACAAATTTATTGATAAGTTTCTCTTAATCTTCTCAATTGTTGAACCAACTTTATCATTTTCGCTTTACTAGAATAACTGCTTGTTATGCTTATAAACTGCGGGAGCACAATGCAGTGCATAGGTAACATGTGTTGCATTCGTTACTACTTTTTTCTTAACTTTTTACCATCCTGTGACAAGATGTTGCAGATGAAAGGACATGATAATTTTTTGGATGAGCGGAGAGAATTGCTGCAATCAGGACAATAACTGGGCCAACTCATATACAACTTTTAGGCGCTGAGGTTTAGGATTCTGATCCTAATATGATCTATTCACGAAGTTGATTAGTCTATCTAGTGTTACCTAATCCACTACAACCCCCTTCCCCACTCCAATCAACTTGGTGCGTACTGAGTTATGGTACATTTGCAATTTGAATCACCCAAACCAGTATTCAGAAAACCAAAGCAAATGAGAACTGATGAATTGATTCAATGAGTATTTTAATGTATTTAGTTTTAGTAATTAGACTTTTTATCCATAAATACACGATGATACACGTACCTATTGAAATGACTTTAAAATACTCTCAGGGGGTACCATGATCCCGAGTTCCTAACTATCTATTGATTTACGATTACCCTAATGTACCACATAACTCTCAAAGTAGCATATTGTAATGCCCCTATCCATAAAATGAACCAAGGCACATTGTAAATCTGGTAACACTGAGCAAACAATGTATACTAGGTTTCATTTAGTTGTATCCGTATTGCAATGTCCCTAGCGGATTTAGTTGGAGTTTGAATTTAAGAATTGGAAGGCCAATCCTCAATATGAGTCAGGTATAGTTCAGATCAAACTAAGGTTTTGAACAAAAGCACGGATATAATCTAATGAAATTGTTCTGTGAACTTATATATGAGATTTTCTTCAAAGAAACCAATAAGCTACTAACTGAGAATTAAATTTATTTTCTGATCATGGGAAGTGTATGTAGGTAGACAGTCCAGAACTGCATGATTAGTTCCATAAGAAAAAGGCCAAGAAAACATATTATGCTGGAAGTAATATTATAGTATAACCGAACTAAAATATAATACTAGCAAATCAGAAGCCTATTAACTAAAAGCTTATAATTGAAGTTCCAGACAAAATGGTTCCTTGAAGAAAGATTACAGTCATTATAATAGACAAATAAAATCATTAATTAGTTTACCTGCTTAAGCACCAAGTGAAACATCGGTTCCTCTTTAGAAGATTCTAGAAACGGAGCTAACAATTCCAGTGAGCTATTTCCCTTCAATTGCATTTGCTCATTGCTTTCTGGGGCCCACTAAATAATCTCTTTCTACGTGGGTTCCCAATGCAATTCCCTCTCCAGTCTGAGCATCAAACTGACATGGTTGATGTTGCACTGCACTGCACTGCACGTAGGTTGAACTAATCATGCCTCCCAGAACTAAATTGGAGAACGGTTCACATTATAGTTGTGATCTAAAAGCTAACAATTGCAATATCCTCCTACGGAACCAACATTTGGACCTTGATTATGAGTGATACGATTATGACCCCATACGGGACTGCTGAATATGGCCGGGGGAATTGTCTTCTCATGATTTTGATATCCTTCAAGGGAACTCGCATTTGGACCTTGAATATTAAAGGATAAGAGAAAAGAATTTGCAGTGTTTGCACCTTACACACTCGAACCACCAATACCATGATATTGTTGGCTAATCTGTAAACTAGTTTTCTTCAGGGCCTTCCTGTATTTCTGCATAAATGAAGCTATTAAAAGAAAGACCACGAAATGAGGACTGATATAACAAGTTGTTAGAAATAAAATCTTAACTGGACTTATAGAAACCAAAAGTAACATATAAATGACTGGCAACATTCTCTCGTGTATCGTTTTCATAAACAAGTTTTCGTTTTCATAAACAAGTTTTTTATCAGAAAAAAAAAAAACGGTTGTGCCTCTCGAAAGAGCATGACACAGATGAGAAGATGCAGGAGCACCTGAGATATCATGTTGAAAGTCCCTACCACTACACCAAAACTACACCAAAACTCCGAAGTTGTAGTGAAGGTTGAGGAAAATTATTTTATATTTAACAGATGTAAAATGGTTGTTATGTTATTTCTCATTAATAGAACACGGGAGACAGTTTGCTCACCGTTTCAACCTAAAAAAAAAAACATTCTCTCGCGTATCCTTTTTGGGGATTGCTCTTACAAAAGATTTGTTCAAAGGATTTTCGGAATCCAAAAGGATGACTCTATGGAGATATAGAATGTATTTATCAATACTTACTATCCAAGCCTAATATTTTGATGGCATATATGAACTTCGCATGCAGCTCCCCTGCCCAATTAACCCTGGACCTCTTTTGAGTGGAAGGGGTCGACTCATCTTCTGTATCCTTTGTTTGATCCCTTAAATTTCCTTATGGAATTTGAAGTATTATCTTCTGCTAAATTCGATGAATGTATCACTCTTGTCTCCAACAGCTAGGATGAGAATGGGCACATCCATTAGTCACTTCTTGGGCTGCTCTAAATTTTGAATTAAAAATATTTTTTTTTATTTTTTCAATTCAAAATTTAGAATAGAGCAAATTAAAAATTAGCATATTAACTTGCCTATTCTCATCCCTAGCAGCACTACCACCCTTGGTATTGTGCAGTGCTTTCTTCATTAAATAAGCCTGAGTTCTTTTATCTGCTCGGGTTTTACTAGATAGTCGCAAGCGCCACGCTTTATTCCTTCCATCACCGTTTTCACTTTTCTATCAATCGATAATGCTGCTTAAATGTATATACTATTGTTTATATTGTATTACTAACGACATGCTATTATAGATGACAGATTTTGGAGACCCGGATCCAGCCCCACATGGTATTCCTTACAGACACACTACTCCGCGATCGCCACAGAGAGCGACGATTTTAGGAGCTGATTCAGGAGAAGCACCTCGTGCGGTTCAGGAGAAGGAGGACTAGATTTGGTGGATGTTCCTCACCAACATTTATTGCTACAGCAGGGGAATATTTTAGTTTCTGAGTATTATGGAGTAGGTACTTTGCACTGTACTATGTTGTGACCCACTTTTGCTTATGTATAGGTCTATGAACACTTCGCTATGTTCTATTAAAGTCGTTTTAATGGAATGCGGGGAGCAATAACTCACCGTTTTGATGTCAAAAAAAATACAGCTTAAATGATAATACAGGAAGCTTAAATATCACCTTGTATCACTTTCCATACCATGTTTGTATTCTCTCTATTCCACCGTGCTTGTATACTAATTGTAAGGAACGACTCAACTATCTGCTTATGAATATTGGGGCGCTATAGTCTAGACTTAACCCCTGACATTCTTTCTTTTTGCATAGATGGCACTGGGGTGTGTATGCTGAAGGGTTGAACAGAGAACTGTCGTTGGCCCACCTGTTCAATTCTTACCTGACCCGCTTCGAGTCCAAGCTTTCTATGCAAAAGCACATTACATATTAATAATTTATTGACAAATGTTCAGCCAGTTTAGTTGAGGTTGATTCTCGGAGGACACAACCCAACACATCTAATTCATCAATGTTGAATGTAGTTAGTTGCTGCTTGTAGTGCAACCGTATTATCCCTCTTCAACGTATATCATGTTGAAGATGAAAAGTAATTGTGTATGACATCCAACTTGGACGTAAACAAATTTGAGCAACCCAATGGAAATTTAAATCTTTTTTAAACAAGTCAGGTCGTAAACAAAATTAAATAAAAAAGAAATGTAGCTTTCATTTAACAAATGAGATGAAGTGGTGATAAGTTATAAAACTAAAATAGTTATTTGCCTTACCATTGGGCGCCCGTGGCCTAATGGATAAGGCGTCTGACTTCTAATCAGGCGATTGTGGGTTCGAGTCCCACCGGGCGTGCTTTTTTTTTTCCAAAATCCGGTTTTTTTTTTTCCATAATCCGGTGTCCTTCTTTGGACGCGGTTCTGCTTTTTCTATTTTTTATAGTAAACATACAGTGGCATTTTTATTCTTTTTTTGTGCCATAGCAATGAATACTAAGAAACGATCATGTATATAAGCTGGAGATTCTTTTCCTTTTTCTTTTATTTTTTTCTCCTTGCTCTTTTGAAGTTTCTTGGACGTAGTACTAATGCTCTCTCACTTTCTTCTTATAGTTTACATTGGTTTATTTTTTTTTTATTTTTATTCAATAACTTTGCTATTCTTAATGTCAAAATCTTTGTTGATTACTAGGACCCGGGGATGTATAAAGTGGTTGTCTCCATATCAAGTTAA
The DNA here is from genome assembly GCA_036321105.1 of Dracaena cambodiana. Classification (NCBI taxonomy): domain Eukaryota; kingdom Viridiplantae; phylum Streptophyta; class Magnoliopsida; order Asparagales; family Asparagaceae; genus Dracaena; species Dracaena cambodiana. Next base: position 34,086,929 of record JAYEPQ010000008.1, read on the forward strand.
TCGTAAAAATAAACTTAAAATTATCAGCTTTCATAAAACCTTGTCAAATTGTTTCTGAAGCTCCTTAAATCTTCCATTAAAGAGTCTCAATACAATTTTCTCAAACCCCACATCCCCCGCGCGCGCTTCCTTCCCTTCCCACACAAATTAAAAAACACACACACAGAGAGAGAGAGCATAACAAAATAACTCAGATTGATTGTTGAAGACTAAATTTTCACACAAGGCATGCTGACGCTCATAATTTTCTGCTACTCGAGTTATATAAAGAGGAAACAAGACCCTAAGGGAAGTCAATTATGTCCGCCCAATCAAAGTGCAATCAGCTCCCAGTTCGTTCGATTACATTTTACATAATGTTCAAGTATCTATAGTTACAACAACAACTTTAAACTACGGATCTAACAACTGATAGAACATACATTACATACACGGATTGTGTACAAGGATCTATTATCACAATGTCAGTGTACATACAGATGGGTGTATCTGATCATGCGATACAAATTGCTAATCATCTAGCTCAACAAGCTGAGCTCTTCTCTCGGCTGCCTTTTTCCTAATAAATATGCCCCACCTCATGGCGGCCTTGATCTTGAGCCACCCGACCACAGCTTTACCGGATGACCGACTGCGATCATCATCAAAGTTGAAATTTGGATAAGGTGAAGGAATGTAGGATGGGAAACAGAAACCATCTTCAGGTAAATTGGCAGAACCTCCACCCATGCTGAAGACTCGAAGCAAGTGTTGCATGTCATCATGCTCCAGCATCTCATGGCTCCTCATTCGTATCTCTTCCTCTGTGAGGAACTCGTCGCTGTCACCGGGGCGAGACCAGTCATAGGAACTGGGTGTCGCTGACTGTGCATGCTGGCCCACTGGGTTGAACTCTAGGCTTTGTTGGGGTGGGCCCAGAGCGAGACCCATGCTGTCACTTCTTGAAACTTGGGGTTGCTGATTGTTGCTGAACTGGTTTGTTGTGGCAAATGAAGTGCTATCAAATTGCAATTGGGCACCGGGGGCACCATGTTGGGGATGAGCTGAGTATCTCGTCGCTTGGTTCCCATTGTAACCAGCAGAAAGACAGTCACCTGAAGCAATTTGCAAATAATTAAGAATATCCAACTCATTCAGTGGAAAAATAGTTTTGTGCATAAATTGGATATAGTATACACTGTCATTATCCATATATTAGTGAATGCAGCTGGTAGAGCTAATAATGGTAAGCTCCACAAACATGAAGTTCATCGAACTATGGAAGTATAAATAGTTGGATTTTTATTCCCTTATCAGACCATGGGAAAGATCTAGCTTGATCTTCTGATATCTGTCTCTTCTTACAATCTCCTTGGTGTGAGAGAGCGGCAGAATCTTATTGTGAATCTACAACCAAATCAAGTTGAAAAAAATATATGAATCTAAAAACTCATCAAATACAATTCTGGAAGGAATAATCAAGTTGATCCTATCATTTAGGTTCTTTGTTACTAAAAATAGAAGATAGCATGTGTCCGAATTTTCTCCAAGTGTATATATACAATTTTCTTTAATCTATTAATAGAAAAAGAAACAGAGGTAGAAGGTTAAAGAACACAACTTCAAAATGGTATGTTCATATTCCATCGCCATGCGATAATCACATGTGAGCATCTGTAATTGGAACGGTAGTTTATTAAGAATGTTCTAATGTGTCAGACAAGGTTTTAAATATCCCTGATACGGATATTTCCCAAATATCGTATCACATTGTAAGGCACCTAATATGCTATATATACCATAGAATATCACTATGGCCAACATTTCTGACAATGCACATATGATACACCCAATATTGCCTACTTTGATACCATAAAACATCAGCCAATACAGGTTCCAATATTTTAAACTTGGTATGAAGCTATCTAAAAGAATACAAAGAGCAAATCACCCACCATCACCATGCTATTCAACCAGCTAACTGAGACAATGGGCTTAAAGTCTTAATATCTGCCCAAATATTTTACTTTCTCTGCTTTAGTTTGTAATATTCTGTGTTTCAAGCACGTAATTCCCTTGTGTAGAAAAATAAACAATGATATCCATGAGTTAGTCCTCACTAATGGATGATTTACACCATGTTATTATCACCAATCCTAACAATGACAACATCTATGGTAATCACACCTTTTGCAACAACTAAAGAACTTTAATGATAATTGTTTATTTGAATATCAAGCATTCTCATATATAAGCATCATGCTTACGGAGCAAGAAACAACCTACCTCCAACGGCCATTGTTGGATCAATTGGAGGCTGTTCCATAATAGCTGGAACTGGTAGGCTTGATTGAGAGACTTGTTGATCATAAGAAGAATGATATTTTGCTGGTGCCAATAGAGGTTCATTTCTACTTGTCTTCTTATTCTCTTGTATACTTAGAAGAGCCTTGCCATCATATTCTATAGCATGTATCCAGTTATCGTATGCTTTTTTCACCAATGCATAAGCAAAGTCCTGCAAAAATTAGCAATCACTATTAATTATTTCATATTGTTATTCACTTAAGTCTCTTGATAGTTCGTACTTTAAAGATGTACATGCAAAACAACATCGAGCAAGAACTAGTTAATGAAGTGTTAGCGCAGAAAATAAAGGATAAAACATTTACATCTTTAAACCAAGTCTAAAAAGATATTTAAAAATAACGTGTATTTAACAAAAATAATACTGCAGCATTTTCTTCTGAACTCTCAGTGACTACCACACTAGTATGAGTCAATTAGTAAAATAACAAAAGTTGGAAGGCAGCCTGTACACCTAGTCAGGGTGGGAGAGGGTTATAGTAACAGAAGTTGGATGATAGCCTGTACACCTAGCCAGGGTGGGAAAGGGTTATAAGAGATCCTATGTTCATGACCAGTCTAAAGCCTATGCTTCCAAACAAATAAACACAAAAAAGAAAAAAGAAAAAAGAAAAAAGAAGAACAAAAAATAAAAGGAAAACAAGGAAGAAGTAGTAGTTGGCTGGCACAAGGCTGTTGCTGAAGCATTTGAGAAACGTTTAACAAGATAAATGATAAAAAAAAGTTGAAGGACATAAAGGAGACTGTATAGGCTCCTTTTCAACTATATCACATTCTGCTACAAAGAAATTTGTGAAAGCGAGCATTATTTGTCAAACCTCTAATGAATTTTTCGAATATGCATAATTATAACCATCAAGTCCACCGCTAACTCATATTGGCTAGAAATTATCACGTCATATGTCCACTCCCGAGACACTAAACACCAGAAATACACTATCAAATATGATATATATATATATATATATATATATATATATATATATATATATATATAATACAAATGAGAGATTCCAATAATACAAACCTTCTGACTGTCATTCAGAGATTCAGCTGAGTAGTACTGCCCGGAAGCAATCAGACCAGTAAACTCATAAATGTTGTTGAATATTGCACCAATGTTCCTTGTTTCATCAGAATAGTATATATAATATTTTCCACTCAAGACACACGTCTTTGCATGCTCAACGAGGACCTCCCACATCCTATTTGACATGCCACTTCCAAGGATCTATATTATAGAAAAATTGCATCAGAACAACAAACAAGTGGCAATATGAGGTTCTGCCTCAAACAATGATACAAGAAAATCTTACATTCCGCAATTTATGTGAATCTCTGACAACAAGACGGAGGAAATCCTCAACTGTGTAGATTCCAGCCTTATTCAATCTTCTGTGGAATGCACCATCCTTACCAATCTTTTCCAATCTCCAGACCTCATCTTTCAAGGCAGGCGGATAGTGTTTCTTGTATACTTGAAACAATGTAGAACAAAGATACCATTAGATAATCACAATATTGAATTAGATAACACAGAACATGAAACTAAAATGACGCAGACAATTATAGGAAGACTTACATTCTCCTCTGTGATCCTTAACTGTAAAAGCTTCTGTCTTTGCCTCACGAATCCGAATACCTTCACAGTAGCCTGAAGCAACCTTTAGACCAAGCCTAAATTTTCTACTTCTTATCCAGCTGGAATTGTCAGTAAAGGTAAGTTCCCCAAGGGTCCCTACACCTTCTCTAAGAGATACTTGCAGTTCACCAGTTAAGAGTGGTCGCTTTCCTTCCCTCTCCTTAACCACATTTTTTTCAAATTCTTCTGCAGTCCAACCCTCATCATCCTCATTGTTAAACTCGCCATCAAGCACCACAACATCTAGTTTAGCAGATGATTCGGGCCCTGATGTTACAACATGCCCAGTGTTTGCATCAAGCAACACAACATGAATTGCAGCTCCTTGTTCTCCTTCAACTTTTCCTCCTGTAAAAAGGGGCATGGATAACCTTGACCTAAAACTGAGCTGCAGGTTTCTGCCATCTGGCCCTTCTATCAGCTTTGGAGAAGACCTGCATTTTCCTTGAGATTCAGAAGAGCTCAAAACAGGTGAAATAGAATTTAATGTATGTGCAATCCAAGTAACAACAGATGGTTTGCTAAAAATACCCTCGTTACAGTTAAAACATGTCCCTGGCAATGTGATGCACCACTTGATCAGTTAATGACTAATATGCATCATCAACTTAGCTTTAGAACTGTCCCATCAAAATATGGACACTATGGAGAATGACTCGAGTCAACCAATCTCCACAACAAAACGACCTAGCTTCTGAGCCATGCACATGACCTTGCCATAAGGCGTGCACTTAATCCTTCCATGGTACCTTTATTTTCCTTCTCTTTAGACTAATTGACTAAGAAAGAAAAGAACTACGAGTTAGTTATCTGGCAACTTCTTCAAGGACAAGGTATCCAGCTGTCCCTTGGTCATACTCTCATTGGCAATATTCTTTTATATCATCATCACATATTATTTAAGAGGACTATGACTTGCTTATTTCTCAAGTCATATATTCATTAACTGAAAGGCTCTCCTATTATGGGAATATGTTGTTTATTACTCCTCAACTACTATAAGCCTGCTATATGTTATATGGAACAATTAAAAACAAGAGATAATATACATGACATTGTTTAAGGAAAATTATTTAAAAATAGCATCGACCGAGGATAAGATAAGATCATGTAAGGTGGTTTATGTACATTAAAGATCAAAAAGGTCCACAATTGAGCAGTTATGATACTTAATTATTGGCACCGATAAGCACTTTTCCATTTTAACCATGCCGTATTGATTCTGTGCAGGAAAAGCACAGAGCATATACTCGTATATTTTCATTAAAACTTGTAAATTATGGCATCACAAATATGATTTTAGCTAATATTTTATACTCTTTTGTACTATATTTGCATGAAGTCACTCACCTGGAAACAAACATTATGCCTTGAAAAGACAGCATGTTTATACTTTCAACAGTCAACTTCATAGTTATCTAAGGGACTGCAAGCGTAAGAACTCTCTTAACTTCAAATTCAAATTGAATAGTCTAATACATATAGCAGCAGAAAAAGTAATTACAGCTATGATGCAATTATTGCACTAGATTAGTTGTAATTGGGGCTTTAGATAGCAAATTCCCTAGTCCTGTTGCACTGGCATAGTCATAACAAGGGCTCCCTAGACCTGTTGCAGTAGATAGACGTAATAGGGGCTTTAGATAACCAACCAAAAGTGCAGCAAAGCCAATACATGATTATGATCCTTTGTTTAAGCTTATATAGTAAGCTGCAGAATTATACAAACAATTACACCAGCTACCACTTCAACGAGAAGTTCACCCATGCTTTAGCTCATAAGGTATAGAGTAAACATTAAGTAATATAAACTATATGAATTAAAGAAGCACCCAAACTGTTTTTAGTTATATAGCAGGAAATGTCACAGATATCGTACCTGCCACTTGGCTTAGCCATCTTAGCAAGGGCGCGCTCAACTTCTTCACTAACCTGTATAAGCAGATGGCAGCACAACAAAGCAGTAAGGCACAAATCTAGGTTACTGTAACTACGATAATGTTAAACTACTCAGAAAAAATATACTCAAATCTCAAATTATCCATTTCACTTACTTCCTAATTAAACACAGACTTCAGAAGTTAATATCAGTGCAATCCATGAGTACAAAGATAATGACAATGAGTGTAATAGATATATATAATGATTGCAAAAATTATGCAAAACAAAGGAACTATAAAAGGCTGTCGTGGAAGAGTTATATGAAAAATAAACTCCATGATGCTCGAGCAGATAATAATCTGGCATATGTGTTGGTAAAAGATCTTGGTGATTTGTTCAGTAGTAGTTTAACTAAAGTTGAAGATCCACTCCAGTCAAGTTGATCTGCACCATTTAGACTTTAGAGTGCCTAATAACCGAAAACCATATGTTTTTCTGTTTTTTACATATGCACCCAATGTGCACAACAATGAACGGCCTATACGGGAAGCTGTTTATTTAACAGTAAACAATGTTTGAGACCTATAAAAAAAATGAAGCCCTGATTTTTTTTCCTATTCAACAAACGGGTAAAAAACAAATGACTTTCAATAGCAAGGCATTTAGATCTATTGCACAGAATGTTAAGACACCCAATCCAATTTGTGCCCAAGGATTTCAAAGTGTTTAGATAATGATCTACAGGTTGGATTATCAATTTCTATGCTCCAAAGAACTAAGAAACTTGCTATTATGGTTATCTGTTTGCACCCTCTTTGATGCATAGGGGAAAAACAACAAATGCCTGCTAGATTGAAGATTTCTTGGTGATCCTGATAAATGAGAAATGTATAACAGATAAACACAACCTAGAAATGCAAATTGTTAATATGCACAGGGTATCAGCGTATAGAACTTACAACTCGACGAAGCACTGGCTCCAATGATGAACACAGTTTCTGCAAACTATCCACCTTAAGAGCTTCCACAATCACGCTGTGCAGGAAAAAAAAAAAATAGCTCTCAATCAAGTTATCAACAAAATGTAACATGAAAATAAATATACAATACACCCCATTTGCATCCATAAGAGGTTTTGACTAATGAGAACCTGATGCGACATGAAAAATTAGAACATACTAGAGAATGGATGCAAGGGGGAAAAATTGCATAAGAAAAAAGAAACAGTACCTAATATACAGTATGGTGGACCTGTTCTATCAAACTCAACATCTATGCATTCACAACAACTTAACCAATTGCACATTATGCATATAATCACAAGACATTGTCAAAGAAGCAAAAACGAAACAAAATAGGAATGAACATACGCAACCCAAAACAACCTATATTTAATGGACTCCTGCATCAAAGCTAACTTAGAAGAAGAAGGAGAAGCATCTAATAGGTAATCATTGTTTATCTCTTGCAAAGGAGGGTGATCTTCTAAATAACAATAAATAGAAAACATTAAAAGAAACAAAAAAGTAATGCTTATGATGTTTCAGTTAACAAGCACTTTACTATTTCAAAGACCATGCCATTTTCCTGTTCCCTCCCTGGGGACTTTATGCAAACATGTTCAACAAGAGAGAGGTGCGTAAAGACATATGTTATATATACGATAAGATCTCTGAGCAACTAAACAAAATTTGAATATAGTTCTGCCTCAATAAATAAGTTTAATGATCCCAACTAAGAGTACAACAACCAACGAATTTGATTTTTTATTGGATACTTCCTGATGGTAATCTCCCAAATTGGGATGTATTACTTCTAAATGTGTTCCCATAAAAAAAAAAAAAAAAAAGTACACTTCAAAAGCTGCAAAGAGTTAACGATAGAAGCTATAACAGGTTAAACAATGCCAATAATGATGACTTGTTTACAACTTGAATCCGATTCATTTGTTGATAAATGAAGTTTTCTCCCAGTTTAATACTCAAGCGGCAATTGGCATGTGCACTTCTAAATGCATTCAAAAAAAGTATACATCAAAAGATGCAAAGAGTTAATGATAGAAACTATAACAGGTTAAATAATGCCAATAATGATGACTTGTTTCCAACTTGAATCCCATTCTCTTGTTGACAATCTTTCTCCTCAGTTGCCTGCATGAAACTCTGACAATTCCACAACTTATAATCACCAAGAAGTTTGACAGTGTGGAAGGAAACATACTTCTTAGAATCTGTAGAGGTATAGAAATGTCCAAGTTTTCTTGTAAATTCTCACAGAATTACAATAATTATGGTTTTTTATAACTTTATCTAAAGAGGTTGATACAGATCCTCAAAAAGACAAAATAAGGGGCTATTATGTTATGGATCTGTGCCTTAGATTAATACTGTGCATAGAATGGTTGCATCCTTTTGGAATTCCTGAGGAAGTTGGATACAAGCATTTCAAATTAAAGACAAAGTAGGGATATAAACACAAATAAAATCTCATCAAATTTCGAATCTGAATCCACATTCTGACAATTATGAGTATATGTATCTTGTACATCTAAAATATTACAGATAGATGGAGTTGAACTATCCAAAACAACTGATCATATACCTGACTATTTGAATGCATATGTAAGTAAGAGCAAATATGAATACAACATAGACTAGAGCACATTATTACACAATGCAATATGAGGAAAAATATCTTCTGATGAAAGAGTAAATTTGATGGTTGAACTCATTTTACCATCAACTTAGTAATAAACAATAACATCTAATTAGCATCCAGAAGCCACATAAGAGTGAATCATTTTCATCAAATATTCTCCATATCCATATGTAATGTTGTAAACAGCACAAATAGTGGCATTTAAAGTGGAAGTGGGCCTCAGCCACTTCGATTTGGCCAAGAAGCAAAAAAGCATGCTACCTCTTTTCACTCGCAAAAACACATAAAAGCAGCCCAAAGTGTTAAAAGGTTGTCCAAAATTTATTTTCTATTTCATTCAAACCTAATTTTCAATTTCATTGTGTATAAAATATGTTTAATTTTGACAACGTGAAAGGATGAGAAAACATATTATTGCATATAAACATTAGAACTTCTAAGAATTTCCTCCATAATTTTCTTATTTTGCTATTTTCTTTTGTTTCCCTTTTTTTATTTTTTACCACCATTTTATGTGTATATACACAAATATGTTATTTGGATATTGAGATTGGATTTTTTAAAAATTTGGTTTTCTTTTTTATGTGCAGGCAATTTTCAGGGCACACACGCATGCACGCACACAAAGATATATATATATATATATATATATATATATATATATATATATATAAATATATCCACACACGAGAATAAGGGGGATGAGCTGCTCATATGGGAAATTTCTTACATTATCTGCTCAAGACTCTGTATCCCACCTTTGTTTCTTAAAACATTTCCTAGGATCGTGATCTCCACATTATAGGGTTATTATATATATATATATATATATATATATATATATATATATATATATATATATATATATATATATATATATATATATATATATATATATCCACACACGAGAATAAGGGGAACGATCTGCTCATATAGGAAATTTCTTACATTATCTGCTCAAGACTCTGTATCCCACCTTTGTTTCTTAAAACATTTCCTGGGATCGTGATATCCACATTTTAAGGTTTATTCATATATAATATTTTGGGTTTTAGATGTGATTTGGCTATCCATCAAGATATCACAAATTTAACATTTTCTTTTGAATAGAACTTTTGTATCAACTTAACGGAAGGCAAGTCAAAAATAAAAATAAGATTTTTGGTATGAGTAAACTCTAGGAGGTGGAGATCACGACCATAGAACAAAGGTGGAATGACGGTGGTTTCAGAGCCCGATGTAGAAATTTCCTACACGAGCAGCTCATTCCACTGTCTCTCTCTCCCAAGATATGTGTGTGTGTGTGCATGCGCACGCGCACTTTTGGCCTTGCCTTTTTGTAGCTTAAGCTCCGTTAAATCTATAAAAACTGAAGTGTTGTCTTGTCGCTTCGCATCGCTTTCCACAATCTTATCCATATGCATATCAGCTATATTTGTATCTTGTATCCACAAGAAGTAAAAAAAAAAATACAATTATGATAATATTATAGACAGTACAGAGTACAAGAAATCTCAAAATAAATAGTCGCGCTAAACAAAGCAAAAGAACAACAATAGAGCTAACTATGCCGACACAATAGAAATAGCCTGGCCGACAAGACGATCTTAGCTTCATTCACAAAGTGTTAGCGTCGCCAACCAAACAATTACCATAATCCAAGAGATCATGGGCACTATCTCACCATGATCTTTGATATTCAAGGTCTAAATTATGACCACCTATCTATAAAAATATGTTGTGAGCGTCCAGAGAGAGAGTCTGGATAGGTCAGAGAGCCTTAGGAGAGTTAACATAGAGTAGATAAATCAAGCTTATTCTTCCTCCTTTTTCAAGTCTCCATGTCGAATCGTCAACGAGCCAGAAATTCGTTCCCACTAGGATCTCACCATCACAACTCCCCAAAAATTATAACTTGTAAGTCTCCCATTCGATTGTAAAGACGAGCATTCTCTCTTTTGTGATCGCTTTCAAGTAATTCAAGGGGTTCAACTTATTTTATTCTAGTTTCTTGTTGTTTTAGATCAGCAACATAAAACACCCGGGAACAAATATCAATATCCATTTTGTTTACTTCTCTAAATTAAACACTTGTCAATTGGCATGACCATTGTTTACAGTTGTTACATAAACTCAATTAGAACCCTTTCCTTTTCTCAGTTGGACATGGAGATCCAAATTACATAGAAGAAAGTGGGTTAAAACGAGGAAAGGAAATTAATGAGGATGAGCAAAGAAAAGATTAGGTACCTCACATTGTCAAAATCTAAAGCAAAATCCACCTCTACGTTATTTAACTGGAAATGAACACAAATTTGACATCCATGTCACTTAAAAAGACCAAATCTAAATCTACTTAAATGTCATTAATCACTATGCAGATCCAAACCAGAAACCTGCCTCTAACATCTCTAAACTGTACAAGTTCAAAAGCTCACCTTCATGTCCCGACATTGAATCAAAATAAAAAACCAGCTTCCATATCGCTAGAAAGAACCAAAATTAAGGACCACCAAATCATAAACTACACCCAAATACAAATTGACTTCCATATAACTAAATCAGATCAAACTTCAAAAACTGAACTGCATATCTCTAAACTAGACCAACCCCAAAAACAGACCTCCATATTAAATATATACGCATATCTATATACATATACATATTTTTACATACACACACACATATATTATATATACATATATCTGTATGTGTGTGTATATACATACATATGCATATATGTATATGTGTGTATACACACACATGTATATATGCATGCATTTATACATACACACTCATATATATGTAAGTATATACACACCTAGCCATGCTCACATACACACATACTAGAGACTTTCTATTAAATGTAAAAAGTTAGTTTTAACCCTTTTTCCACCACACTTTCCCTAGTGGACCACCATTACTTTATTTCATCTTCTATTCGCCTTTTGAAATTTTGACCAATACAAATCTCCAAGGCAAGTGAATGGTAAATGACGTGTTATATCTATTCTCTTTTCAAATTTTAATGTAAAATTTTAACGATCGGAGACAAGAGAACATTCAAACTTTATTAGGAAGTTTTAATTCTGCACATATGCACACGCACACGCATGCACATGCACACATGCGCGTGCACACACACAATGGGATTACTGCACACACACATACAATGGAATTACTGTAAATAAGCTGGTAGTACAGAAAACTTACATGAGGTCAGCAAAACAACAATAGTCCCATTATTTTTTAAATTCTTTTGTGCCATGATCTCCACCTTCTTAACTTATTAAAAATCAAATTTCATAGGTTTTGAAGTTTATTTGCCCTTCCATAGAGTCAAGCGGACCCAGGTTCCCCCTCCGAATTTTTTTTATTAAACCTATTATCTTTAATTTCCAAAAAAATTTCAAGGCCCCCCAAATCCTCATTTGTACAAAACCGCCCCCCTAAAATTTCAGTTATCAATTATGAAAATGAAAATCTTTTCATGAAAATCTTGATTGTGCGAGATGAATGACTCAATTATTGTCTGAAATGATATTTCATTTTCTTAGACTGAATAAAATATTTTTATTTTATGTTAAACTCCAAAAATTAATAACAAAATAATTGCCTGAATATGATATTTGTATTGTAATATCTTAAATTTGTATATAAGTTATAGAATGGAAACATTAGTTACGAAACAAAAATATCTATGGTAATATTATAAATTTGTAAACAGAGTTATATAATAGAAATATTATCTATTTTTGGGGCTGAGGGCTCCCCCTCCCACATCCCTGGCAGGAGTGCTTTGCCCCATGCAATCCAAACAAATTGTCTGGATAGCTCGACCCCGAATAACTATGCCCCCCCCTCCCCCCAAAAATTTGGATACCTAGGTCCACCCTTGCATCAAGTAGATATGTTAATTATGTATCTACTAGACGGAAGGCTAAATCAAAATTGTTAATTGGGAATGAGTGAATTTTAAAATGCTAAGATCATAAGCCAAAAAATATTTTAAAAATATTAGAAATAGAGGAAACAGACTACACCGCAACTTATGTGAGTTGTAACTCATGGTCATTATATGTGTGTGTGTCTATATACATATATATGTATGTATGTGTATGTATATATGAATATGTATATGTATGTAAACACATATACACATATATATGAATCAAGAAATAGGTTTAAGTCTATATTTTGATGTCGTATGTAATAACCCTAACATAGACTCCCGTAAAGATGTGGAATGGTTACTTTAAAGTTAAAACTTTAGAGGAATTTGAAAAACCATTGACCACGTATAAAACCTTATCCACCCAGTCGTAAAACCTTGTAAAATAGCTCTAGGAGCCTTGCTCCGTGGTTAACCCCAACTTAATGGGGAAGAGCACATATAATGATGATTCTCTCTATGACGAGATTAAGTTAGATCCTACAATATGATGGGTAAGCAAATAACTGAGCAGACACACAAAAGCATGCACTCCCCTCTACTATACAAGAAAGTCAAAATTATAGTTATTGCAGAAACAAGGGCTAGAAAGGAAAAGGAGGCTACTAAAGAGGATGCTTCTCATATCAAATGCACAAAACCACTAACAAGCAATCATCTACAGGTCATTGTTGCAAAGTTAAATCATAGACAAGGATATCATTCACAAAACCTTAAATCATACACAAGGATTACAATTCACAAAGCCTCAAATCATTGAAGAGAGGTATCATTCATAAACCCTTTTTTCACAAATTTAATCAGAGAGAACCCTATAGGATAAGATTTAGCATAATGAATTAGCTTCTAAATTGACATGTACGAACTGTCTGAATTTAAGTAAATATCATAAGCGCCATCACTAGACATTAAAGATCCGCATCCTGCAACTAAATGCATATGTTTGAATTAGATTATCATCACAGGCCCTACAAATTGCATGCATTCTTGTAAGTTCTAAGATAGCATTCTACCATCACAGTATCAATCAATCAGTAGGCAACAAACCAGAAATAGAGTAACCTAAACCTAGATCTTCGACAAGAACTTCTATGTCTCAAAAACATCACCTTTCTAATCCATATATCAGCCAATCACTCGCTCAACAACATAATTTTTTTCAATACAAATAAGGGTAAAAAAAATAATTCCATTAACATAATTACGAAGCAAAATAACCAATTTCAGCTGAAAAAAAACCCAAAAGTGACTCAAATCCACATTAATCAGTAGAATATCATACCTCGCGAGAGCGGGGACCTTCCGCCGCTTAGGCTCGGGGCTCAAATCATCACCATCGGCAGAATCTAATCCCCTCTTCTCCCTCTCCCTAGTCAGCGTGTTCGATCTCGTCAGATACCGCGGCCGCTGCATTTCGCCGCTCCCACCAAATAGGAAGCCCTAGATCTCCTCTACTGGGGACCTATTTGATGAGATTATGCGAATAAAGGGGGAAGAGAGGGAGGAAAATGAAAAATGATGAGATTGGTTGCCTCTTCTAAGAGAATATGAGAGGAGAGGTTTATTGAGAATGGATTGATAGGCAGAGATTATCGGCAGAGACTAGAGCAGGACCTGGGAGAGCGCCTGCTTTGCTTTATCGGTATTTTGATATTTTGTTTTATGACGGGCTAAAATCTCTATCTCAGAGCTGTTGACCTGCTTACTTCCGGTTCTGGATGCTTAGCCTTGGGAGTTTCTAAACAAGCACACCACTGGTCTTCATGAACACACTTTTTCTGCAATCTCAAAAAATGGTGTTAACTGTTTTCTGAATTAATTTCCGAACATGAAAAAAAAATCATTAAATAAAGGGATAAATTTATAATTTTTTATAATTTTAGAAGATGGACTGTCCAATTAGTCGGTCTTCAATCCCAAAGTCCCCAAATAATTTTAACAGCATTCCAAATTAATTTTCAATTATGGCAAAATAAAATTATAAAATAAAGTTACAAATTTGTAATTCTTTACAACATCTTCTAGAAATGTGTGCACTAAGAACAGTAGTATGCTCATTTAGAAATTCCCTTGGCGTTTTCCGGCTTACAAATATCTCTTTTTTGTGGCATTTGCTTGCGAATAGCATTGTAGATAGTAATTTGTATCAATAAAACTGTAATAAAAGAAGTCGTTGCAATTTATATTACTATATTTGGATTGGAAGTGGTAAGCACCAGATATACAAAAAAAAATTAAATTTAAATTTTTTATTTTCAAAAGTTATATGAAGTACCACATTTTTCCACATTATAATTAATGTTTTCAAATGAGATTCGTAAGTTGTCTATGCATATTCTTTTCTGCAACTGCAGTTATTGGTGCATAAATAGTTACAATTATAGTTGTAAAATTTTACAATTGCAGTCAGACAGTGAAAACCCACCTGTTACTTGTAGAAGCATTTGCAATTCATCTACTTCGCAGACTTGTGACTCCAACCAAAAGGCCACTTGGTGCTTTTATTGGTCACAGTAGAGTTCCATTTTGGACTGGGCCACGGAAAACTCGGGGAAAATCATCACAAATTTCGTAGGAAAAAATGCTGAGGCCCCAGATATAGGCAATTCTTGTATTGTAGAATGTAAAAGAATGCAAGATCATTTAAACCAAAAGATGAAAAAATGTAAAAACACCAAGTCATCTATCGATCAGCTAGCTAGATGATTCTCACCATATATATTCCTCTTTTATACAAAATAATTTGTTTATATTTCTAATAGAAATATGGATTTTTAATCCGAAGAACAATATCTAGGAGGCAAGTCTTTTGTCGACAATGCCTGATAAAACTCATCAGGACTATTCAATGGAAAAGAAAGGAAAATTGAAAGGGGTTATGCAGTTAATAAAGATTAATAGTTTTTTCAAAGAACAAACTAACAGCATGTACTAATAACATCCAAGTACTTATTTTTGTGAAGAAGACTATACTGTGAAGTTTTATTATTGTCTAATGTTATTGTTAGCAAAAGATAGCGGAATAATACTAATGCAACAACCAGCGGAATCAAATAGTTAACCGAAAAGAAAAAATAGCAGAGACAGAGAACACGCAGATTTAACGTGGTTCGGCAATATGCCTACGTCCACGGGGACCCGATCGAAAAACTTCCACTATATTAAAAGAGTATTACAATATTCTAGTTCTCAACCACAAGAGAAACCACAGAGAAATCACACAAGATTTTGAGATCAAACCCTAATCTCTTGTTGCAGTGATTTACCTCTTTGTTTCGGCCGCCGAAAAACCAAAGGAAAGCTGCACGCTTCCTTTTCCTGTTCGGCCGAACCCACAAGAGCAGCCGCCCTTTGCTTCAAACCGCCACAAATAATTCTTCGGCAAAAATAATTAGCAGCAGCCACACAGGTCTCTTGATTGCTTCAGGCCGCACAAAGCAGCAGCACGAGCAGCCTCCCTTCTTTAATTTCTTTGCATCCAAAGAAATTAAATTTCAGCCAATTTTCTGTGCTAGCTTCAGGCCGCACTGAACAAAGAAAGAGAACTTCGGCGACTCCTTTTTCGGCTCCTTGTTTTCAGCTAATTCAAAACCCTAGCACCACACTCCATATATATATTATATCATAATGGGTTTGGGCCGGTTTTGGACCCGTTTCGGTAGACCGAAACCGGCTACGGCAATGAGCTCCATTAGCAATAATCTCCCACTTGGAGACCACTGCTAAAAATATAATCTCTATACATGATAATCCCAGTGTCCAAAGTTTTTTTGTCTCGATCGTTCAAAGTCCCAATTTCAGCATTCAACACAAATGCACCAAAGTTGAGAAGCAACTCAACTTTTTCCCATCAGCCGGTTTTGTCAATATATCTGCAGGATTCTTACTGCCCTCAATCTTCTCCAACTTCAATTGACCATCCTCCAACAAGGATCTAATGAAGTGATATCTCAAGTGAATATGTTTAGTCCGTGAATAATACATCGAGTTCTTAGCAAGATGAATTGTACTCTGACTGTCACTGAATAACCTGCAATCCACTCCATCAAAACCAACTCACTCATCAATCGCTGCAACCAAATAAACTCCTTACTTGCTTCTGCAGCTGCAACATACTCAGTTTCTGTCGAAGATAAAACAACAATTGATTGTAATCTTAAAACCCAGCTTACCGTTGTCCCTCCTACAGTAAAGACATAACCTGTGGTGCTCTTGCCATTGTCTCTATCACCCGCATGGTCTGAATCTACAAAACCTTGCACATCAATGTTATCACCCCCAAAACACAAACAATACTTTGAAGTACCTTTCAAATACCTGAAAATCCACTTCACCGCTTGCCAATGTTCCTTTCCAGGGTTCTTCATGAATCTACTCACTACTCCCACTGCATGTGCAATATCTGGTCTTGTACTCACCATTGCATACATAAGACTCCCAACAGCTGATGAATAAGGCACATTCTTCATGTGTCTCGTCTCCTCATCTGTCGTAGCACCTTGCTCTTTTGACAGTTTAAAGTGACCACCAAGAGCTGTAGTTACCGGTTTTGCATTC
This sequence comes from Dracaena cambodiana, assembly GCA_036321105.1. NCBI lineage: Eukaryota > Viridiplantae > Streptophyta > Magnoliopsida > Asparagales > Asparagaceae > Dracaena > Dracaena cambodiana. The sequence goes on from JAYEPQ010000008.1 coordinate 34,103,965, forward strand.
TCCATATTGAATCTCTCCAACACCTTCTTGATGTATCCCTCCTGAGATAACCACAATTTCTTGTTTTTCTTATCTCGGGTAATTTGCATCCCAAAAAGTTGTTTAGCCTCACCCATGTCCTTCATAGAGAATCTCCTTGCCAACTTCCTTTTCAGATCATTGATTTTCTTCATGCATGTACCTGCCACAAGTATATCATCTATATACAAAGTAAGTATAATAAAATTACTATCCTTAAACTTTTGTAGATATACACAATGATCTGAATTACTTCTGGCAAAACCCGAATTCAACATAAACTTGTCGAACTTCAAGTACCATTGCCTCGGCGCTTGTTTCAATCCATACAAACTCCTTTTCAGTCGACATACCTAATTCTCTTTTCCTTTAACTTCATATCCCTCCGGCTGTTCCATATATATTTCCTCTTCCAAATCACCATGAAGGAAAGCAGTCTTCACATCGAGCTGCTCTAAATATAATCCTTTTACAACCACAATACTTAGTATTGTTCTGATAGAAGTCATCTTGACAACATGTGCAAATATTTCATTGAAGTCAATACATTTTCTCTGACCGTATCCCTTCACCACAAGTCTAGCCTTGAACCTTTGTGTTCCTCCTGCCTCATGTTTTACTCTGTATACCCACTTGTTATGCAATACTTTCATCTTTTCCGGTGGCTTCACCAATTTCCATGTGTGATTCTCCTCCAAAGAAGACATCTCATCACGCATGACTTGCTCCCACTTAAGACGAAATTTATCCTGCACAGCCTCTTGGTAACTCTTTGGTTCACCTGCATCAGTATCCAAAACATGATATAATGGAAGACAAAGTTTTTGGGTTGGCTTCCTTATCCTCGTTCTCCTCCTCAAAGTGGGAACACTCTGATGAAGTACTGGAACCATCTACTTCAGTCAATGGTTCTCTTTCTTATTCGGTCTCATCTGAAACTTATGCATTCTCAGGTGTAGCCATTTCTTCTCCTTCAGATGTAGGTATTTCTTCATTTCTTTTATCCATGGGATTCATCCCATCCTGTGGCTCATTCAGCTCCAAGTGCTCTTTCTCCACTGCATTCTCACTCGTACTTTCCGTTCGGTCTTTATACATACAGCCCTCATTGAATACTACATCTCTACTACGAATTACCTTGTTATGCTCATAATCCCATAAGTGATAACCATATTCGTCGCCACCGTATCCAATGAATGCACACTTCTGAGATTTAGAATCAAGCTTCTTTCTCATCTCATGATCCACATGTGCATATGCTATACAACCAAACACTTTTAAGAAAGAATAATTCACAGTCTTACCAGACTACACCTCCTCTGGAATTCCTCCATCTAAAACACTAGCTGGACTCCTGTTGATCAGATAGACTGTCGTATCTACAGCGGCTCCCCAAAGTTGCAAAGGCAAACCTGCTTGTAGTCTCATACTCCGAGCTTGCTCCAAAATGGTTCTATTCATCCTCTCAGCCACACCATTCTGCTGCGGTGTTCTCGGTACAGTCTTCACTCTCCTGATCCCGTGGGTAGAGCAATAGTCATCGAACTCCCTATTGCAAAATTCCCCACCATTGTCTGACAACAGATATTTTACCTTCAAACCTGTTTCATTCTCAACAAGAGCTTTCCATACCTTGAAGATCTTGAAAACATCGGAATTCTACTTAAGTGCAAACACCTATGTTTTCCTACTTGCATCATCTATGAAAGTGACAAAATAAGAATTACCTCCAAGAGACTTCGCCGAAAAAGGCCCCCATACATCTGTATGCACCAACTCCAATCTCTCGATTTTCTTCTCCTTGCCATCCTTCATAAAACTAACTCTTTTCTGCTTTCCAAACACACAGTTCTCACAGAAATCAAAATTTGCATCTTTTATATCTGTCAATATACCTCTGGATTGCAATACCCTCATGCCGCTTTCGCTCAAGTGACCGAGCCTCTGATGTCATAAGGTAGCCTTCTCATTTTTCACGGTGGCCAAAGAAACAACGTGATCCACCGAGCTTGAGAGTAAATATAAAGTTCCAACTCTCTCACCTTTGACCACTGTCATTGCTCCTTTGCTGATCTTCCACTGTTTCTTCTCAAATGGGATTTGATAACCTTCACTATCCAACTTGCTAACAGATATCAAATTCTTCTTCAAATCTGGTATGAGCCTGACCTCTTGTAAAAATAACTTTCCACCATTGTGCAACTTTAACTGAATTGTCCCCTTACCGACAATCTTGCATTCCTGCCCATTACCAACAGTCACATGCCCAAAATCACCTTGGATATAATTCTCAAACCATTCTTTGCGAGCAGTGCAATGGAACGAAGCCCCTGAATCCACAAACCACAGATCTGACCTCGATTCTGTATAAGCAGACAAGCACAAGTCATCATACTCCTCACTTGGATTCACCACATTCGCTCCTTCCTTATCTTTGTTTGGACAATCCTTCTTCATATGACCCTCTGTCTTACATTTCCAACACACTAATTTTTTCTTGAACTTTCCTTTAGATTTTGATCTTTCTCTTTGCTTCGACTCCCTGCTTGAACTTCTACCCCTTTCTTTTCGTCTGTCATTATCAACCGACAGAGCAGTACTTGTAGAAACCGTGCTCTCACCCATGCTCTTTTTCATCAATTCATCATTCATGATTGTACTCACAACATCATTGAATTTAAGAGTAGTATTGGAACAATTGCTGATGGTCATAACAACATTACTCCAACTATCCGGTAATGAACACATAAACATCAAAGCTTTAATGTCATCAGCAAAGACAAAATCAAAAGATTCAAGTTGTGCCCATAATGTGTTAAATTCATTCAAATGGTTAACAACTGAACTATCAGAAAGTATCTTTAAGTTGAACAACTTTTTCATTAGAAACAGTCTATTTGAAGCAGACGGCTTCTCATAAAATTTAACCAACGCTGATATCAAACCTGAAGTGGTTTTCTCCTTGGAGACGTTGAACACAACCTGCTTTGTCAGGCACAATCGAATCTGCGCCAAAGCCCTCATGTCCAACAATTCTCACTCCTCATCTGTCATCTTTTCTGGCTTTTCTCCAAACAGTGGTTGATGTAAATTTTTTTGATATAAATAATCTTCCATCTGCAACTTCCACCATTGGAAATCTGTCCCATCAAATTTTTCAATCTTTCCCTTCCTATCTTCCGCCATAACTCCCACTCAAAATCAACACCGATCTGAGTGAAATCTGACCCGAACCAGGGCTCTGATACCAATTGTTAGCAAAAAATAGCGGAATAATACTAATGCAACAACCAGCGGAATCAAATAGTTAACCGAAGAGAAAAAATAGCAGAGACAGAGAACATGCAGATTTAACGTGGTTCGGCAATATGCCTACGTTCACGGGGACCCGATCGAAAAACTTCCACTATATCAAAAGAGTATTACAATATTCTAGTTCTCAACCACAAGAGAAACCACAGAGAAATCACACAAGATTTTGAGATCAAATCCTAAGCTCTTGTTGCAGTGATTTACCTCTTTGCTTCGGCTGCCGAAAAACCAAAGGAAAGCTGCACGCTTCCTTTTCCTGTTCGGCCGAACCCACAAGAGCAGCCGCCCTTTGCTTCAAACCGCCACAAATAATTCTTTGGCAAAAATAATTAGCAGCAGCCACACAGGTCTCTTGATTGCTTCAGGCCGCACAAAGCAGCAGCACGAGCAGCCTCCCTTCTTCAATTTCTTTGCATCCGAAGAAATTAAATTTCAGCCAATTTTCTGTGCTAGCTTCAGTTATTTCTCAGGAAACTTACATTAAATTAATCTTCAACTAGATTGGTGGCTGCGCCAATCTATGCAATCCACCACAAGAGTTATTATTTGAAAAATACAATCTAAGAGCTACAACTTCGTATGAGAATCGAGATTATTATGTGAAACTCATGTAGAAGATGGAGGAAATTATCTTATCAATTTGGTTGGAGAAAGACAAATGCAAGATGCAATAAACAAAATTAATGTCATTATCACTGCAATAATACAGTTATGGCCCTCAAATATTGCTAGAACAGCACTAGGACTCTTTATTGGTCTCGTCGAACAATAATGCGTTATGCTTTCAACCTTGCGCCATGGACTCTCAGTTTCTCTCCCTCGTCTATGGAATCATAATCATTCTCCTATAATTTGATCCTTGGGTTGTTTGTTTGTTGTTTATTTGGCTATACGTCTAACATGCACGGAGAGAAGTAAAGGATTTAGGAATGCTTGAAGTAAGTATAGGACGTTATGTATGCATGCCTTCCCCTTTAACTTTCTTTTCTTTAAGAACAAGACAAGCAGAAAATCTGCGCAGATACTTGAAAATATTTAATCGTATTTACTTTTGGAAAAGATGCAACAGAATTTGTTATTTAAATTAGAGTATATCTAGATATGTTTTTTCTACTTCCAAGAATAAAGAAATACAAAATCAAATATTGAAACCTGTTTCAAATTAAATATCTTCATGAACTAAGTATTTAATCATATTTTATACTTATAGCTCGCAAAGAAATAAAAAAATTATTCATGGCTGTCCTTCGTTGATGATATGGAAAGTATATCAAATTAAACTTTCTACCATAGCTTGATTTATATATATTCGAGTAAGTAATGCCATATATTTGTTAAAGCATGTTCAATATATTTAGAGAAAAATAATTTTGATAAATCCAGTTAGAGAAACTTTACCTAAATGTTTTTGTTAAAGCATGTAAATTATATTCATCTTCAAATTAACTCTTTTAATATATGTGAGGATGCTTACATTAAGTGTAAATTAAATGTGTACATAAAATATGACAAGAAAAATGATAGTCAAACTTTAATTATGTCCTTGTATAATCTATTATGTTTCATTCTAGTACCGTAGGCCTTCATAGAAAAAATAATCTTAATTTATTTCTCTTTAACCCAATGTTGAAAATGGAAATTCATAAAGGAAAAATAATGGAAAGATTTAATTTGTGGTACAGTTGAAAGACAACATAGTTTTTCTTTTTGTCTTGAATATAGAAAATTATATTGCAAAAGGAAATATAGGAAGGAAAATCTTATTATGTCAATACCATTATTACTATCTACCTACCAGTAATAATGTCATTATCATATCAATTAAAAATCAAAACTTTCTAAAAAATCCCAAAAAACAACTTGAAACCCTAAAAAGAAAAAAATTCAAAACAACTTTAAATTGAAAGTGTGTAAATAATTCAAAAGGCCTACTCACAATCAATACCAAACTTATACCTCTTGCTCACAAAATGCCCTTACCTAAAAATAGCAGAAAATTCAAACAGGTCTATTTTGATCCACATCTATACTAATTGACTAATAATCTCATGAAGAAATGTTTTTCTTCCCCACCTATTGCTTAATATTTAGCCATTATGGCCGTGGTGGCGTCGTCGATGCAAGCAAAACCACCAAACATACCACCTTTCGCTTCCAATTGCTGACAAAAAACAAAACTTGAAGCGTTTCTTTTCTCTGTAAACTTTTTTCCAATCGCTCTCTAGAAATTTTTCTTATATTATCTATCCAATAGGAAAATATTTTGATTTTCGGGACTACGGTTGAGGGAGGGAGGGGGAGAGGGGGTGTTGGGTTTGGGTTGTTGGTTGTAGAGAAAAAAAAAAAAAAGATGTGAAGAGTAACCTTGAAATTATCTATAAAAGGTTAAAAAAAAGTAAAATAAACTAAGCGGTTGAAGAAATAGTTATGGGTGTACGGTTATTGTAACTAATTGTTTGTTAAAAAAATTGATTTTTCCTCCCAAATTTATGAGAAACTTAGACGGTCTTAATCTTGGTCTCCCTAAATTTTAAATTTTTTTATTTTCTTCAAAAGTTTTGCTTAGTAGTATAGAAGATAAACCTAACTAATATATTTGTATATTTCATTATCATATTGTTAATTAAACCTGTACAAATTTCATGACCATAAATTTGTGGAGTATTTTTTTTATTTTATTTTGTTTTTATTAATGAGAAAAAGAAGTGAATATTTATGAAAAATCATCTATATTTTTTCTTTAAATTATATGTTTAATCTTTTTAAGAATAACCATCCTATTTTTTGGGTGGTAGTTAGACATTTAGTTTTTATTTAGTTTTTGTTTTAAAATTTTCTTCTTATGGTAGTTATTAGGCACATTGTATATTTGGAATTTATATTTTGTATAAATTTGAAAAATCTATTAAATTAGAGAAGCTACATCCTAATTTTCTCTTTTATTTTAATTTTTTATTTTCTAAATTAGAATTTTTCTCTCTCTCCCTCTTACTTAATAATATAGAAAGATACTCCTTCTTAAAATTTGTAAAATCAATAGAGCCTTTGGAAACATTTAGTGCATGACTCCACCATTTCAAACAAGTAACAAATGAGATAGTGTAAACTTAGCAAAGAAGCTGGTGGTTTGGAGGAGAAATAAAAATAAAATTTATTGATAATCAAAGTGAATTACATAAAAAAGGTTGTACTATGCTTATACAGATATAAAATTTGGAGAAGTAGAAAACTAAATCCTACTTAGAGAAGATAAAAACTTGGAGAAGAATTCTAAATTAATTTAAATATTAATCATCACCTATTTAACAGAAACACGTGTAAAATTATTAGTAAAGCTAATATTTGGGCAACATGATATTGGAAAAGTGGTTGATCACGAAGAAGTATTTTATTGATTTTTGGTATGTCGAAACTTAAAAGGAACTTCCGCAAGAGAGCATTGGTACCGATAATGGTATGGACAAAATATAATAAGCGAGAAAAAGAAGATTTTGAGCTAATATTTATTCTAAACAAAAGTATGATATATATTTAATCTTAAGAGAGGAGTAAGTAAAATATATTTATAGTGAAATTAGATGATTATAAAAAATCAAACTTTATATAAAAAGAAGATAACTATAAAAGTATGCATCCATAATATTCTAATTTATTCAAAAGAATTCAAGAAGAACTTACCACATTACATATTTTAAAATCTAAAATTTAAATTTCTAATTTATATTGAAGTTTATTATTATTATTATTATTATTGTGTGCGTGGGTTAATTACAGTCAGACCCCCTGTAGTATTAGAGTTGTATCACTTAACACCCTGAACTTTGAAGCTCTCAAAAAACCCCTGGACTTCCTAACGACGTTAGTTGACTGTGAATAAGCAGGCTACGTGATGTGCACGTGTTTTAAAAAGTCCAAAATACCCCTACTTAACCAAAGTTAGGATATAAAGTAGCGCCCAATCTTTCTCTCACCCCCCTCCCTCCCTCAGCGCGATTCATCTCTCTCTCTCACTCGCCTCCCTCCCCCCCCCGCTCCCTCTCCCTCTCCCTCTCCCCCTCCCCGTCTTCTTAGGTGCTAGCAGCTGCAGCAGCAGCAGCAAGCACATCTGCTGCTGCTGCTACAGCAGCTTGCACTGAGCAGTGCAGTGCAAGCTGCTGCAGCAGTTGCAAGCTGCTACTGCTAGCAAGGAGTGCGATAGAGAGAGAGAGAGAGAGAGAGAGAGAGAGAGAGAGAGGAAGGAGAGAAAGAGAGAGAGTGTGTGTAGGGAGTTGTGAGGGTAGAATAAGAAATTCAGGGCCGTGAGTGCACTTTAGTGTTAAAAGAGAGTGATAATAACAAACTCTAACTAACAGTGTTAAAACTCCAGGGGGTTTTTTGAGAGTTTCAAACTTCATGGGTGTTAAGTAATACACCCCCAATACTACAGGGGGTCTGACTGTAATTAACCATATATATATATATATATATATATATATATATATATATATATATATATATATATATAAATGGAAATGAGCTGACAGCTCACGCAAATTAACTGAGCTGCAGTTCATTTCCACTATTTCCAATAATATTTTTCAAAAAATTTCTTTTGGATTATGATCTCGACTCCCTAGGGTTCACTCATATCCAATTTCTTGGGTTTTAGTTTTGATTTGGTCCTCCATCAAGTTAACTTAAAATTAACGGTTTTCAATGAATAAAACATTTTGTATGCACTTGATGAACAGGTAAATGAACTCTAAAATTTATAAAATTTAATCCGAAAGAAGTTAAGGAGTTAGAGATAGTAATTATTAAAAAAAAATTTGAAGAAAAATCATTGGATCATTATAGTTTTGCCACTAGCTCACGTAACATTTCCTGAGCTGGTGGCTCACCTACAGTAATCCCTATATGTGTGTAAAAGAAAAATACATTTTTTTAAAAGCACATGAGATAAACACCTTTATGTTTAAGTTTAAATATGGATAAGTTTATAGCTATGGATGATCTATAAATTACTTTATTGTCCATATCTTTTATGTTCATAAAGTTTAAAAGGTGAAACAATTTTTTATTTCAATTTGGACATACGTAATTGACAATTGATTTTTTTTTTCCTTTTTTTGCTAGTGTGAAGAAAAGAAAGCAAACAAAAGGATAATTTCTTAGGGTTACAATCGCTAGATAGATGAGGAATAATTCCTTGTTAGAAATAACATATGCTTGCTCACATATTTTTGTAACCTTACCTAACTTGAGTTCTCATCAAAAATAGAATATATTCAAAGAAGTGATAGTATCAGAGACAAAACTCATTGGTAATTATTTTTCTCTATATATAATTAGTTCTCCTTGAACATTTAACAAGTTACGAAGTGACCACTAGAGTCAATCAATACTTGTGCTATTGGAGCATTGGTTCCCAAAATTAATTGCTGACCAATCATTTTATATTTTTTAATTAACTTTCTGTAATTCCTAAATCGTACTCTATTTTCATACCACCTTATTGGTCATATAATCCGTCACATTGAGACATTTTGTCCAATCATTTCTCTTTATTATTGCAATAACATAATAAAAACAATTACAACAATGAAAAGAAAAGATCCAAATATTATAGCATGGCTGAACCATTCTTGTAAGTTCCAAATAATCATGAAATGATTCTAATGTGTCCCCACCCTCCAATCTCCACTATTTTTTCAAATATTGATAGTGTTGCTTTTTCTTTCTTGAATCCGTATATAATTTAAATTTTAAAGAAAAATAATGACTACCTTTATTTTTAGTGGTATCATTTATCTTCAATTTATAAGGAGATTCTGGACTCGATTAAAAGAGAAGGAAAATTTTTTATTCAAATATGGAGTCTATAATGCTATATTCCAAGCTATTAGAGTTTCCATGACTTCATGGTAACTTGGATCATATAAACATTAAGAAAATACTAAAGCAGAATGATTTCAAGGTAAAGTGGATCACACAACCATTAAAAAATTTAAGAAGAGAGACCACTGATGGCAAATTCCACTCCAACAAGCCAAAAGAAGGGGAAATTCAAAATGCGCACCGTATTTTACTTTGTGAGCACTATATCCTATAGTAAAGTGATTTACAACATAGGGGAAAATGGTGCTCACCAAGTCAAATGTCAAAACAAGCTACACTCTTTTGCTTGTTTGAAAAACGTCTCAGTTGTCTCTTCACCGGGGTTGACCTAAAGTTGCACCTTTAATTATAACTTCTTTAAAAGATAGTTTATATTATTTTCTAATTGACTCACCAAACCAAGGTCCATCAATTTGTTAACTAGCGAGGTTACCAAAAGACTCATCTTGAAAGTGCTTTTGTATTAAATTGTTTATAGCCGTACGACAAAAGAAGGGTGTGAGTTTTAAGTTTTCTCGTTTATCTCGTTTTTTTTAAAATAATTTGACAGTGGGGAGTTATCTTTTTCATTTCATATGTCGTTTATCATCTAAAAGTAGACATGGGCTTTTGACAAATTGGATCCTCTCAGAAAGTACTATAGGATATAACAACAAACTAGCCAATCTAAATCATGAAATATTTGGGAATATATAAACCATTTTGGAAAGATGCGCAAAGACAATACTAATTCAATCGATAATGTCTAAGAATTGTAAGTCAATATAGTAGATATCTATATCCTTATCTTTACAAGAAATGGATAGTGTCCAAATGAACTCAAAGTAATTGTATTATCTTTCTAGATGTGTATTAGACCATAGAGTGGTTGTTAGTTCATAAATAATAAAAAGAGTTCAGTTTCCACGTCCCTTTAATTTAATAAAAAGAGTTCAGTTTCTAATTTCCTAATACAGAGTATACAATGTGCATCACCACCTAATATTAGAGGAGTGATATCGAATCTCGATCAGTTCCAGATGTAGTAGATATTTACACCAAAGTAATCAGAATTTAATTAAAATATATTTCAAATCCAGCCTAGTTAGCACTAATATAATATGAGAATCAAACAACTAGAACGCAACCAAACCAAAAAAGATGACTTGATTTGTACAAAGCCAAACAACCGTAGGCTATTTCAAGAAAAGAGAGATTTCAACAGTTCGCAACGGCAATACAAATATTACACAGCATCTCAAAGATCTACACAGTAGATCTAACGCGTTGCTTCTCATTTTGATACCAAACTCAACTCCAAGATCTTCTCTATAATAATTATCTTGGCAATTCTCTCCGGTCAATTTTTGACCAACACAAAATTATAGTTCTTGCCTCCTTTATATAAAGTTAAAATAGGGTTGAATTCCTCGTAATTCATGTCCAAATACAACACCTCAAACTGAAATCTAATACAAAATAGACTTGAAAAAGAGTCCTAATCTAAACTGAAACTCAAGACTCTTTAAAAAAAAAAAAAAAATCTGACCAGCTAATTGTCACTAGGGTGAACAATCGATGGAATCATTGGGTTTCGAGGAAATCCAACCGGTTCCGACCAGATGGAGAAAGTAAGACTCCGACAATCGAGCGCTGTCAGAATTCGACCGAACTCTGACCGACACTTAGTATGCAGTCGGATGCCGAAGGAGCAAGAACAGGTGAAAATAAAAATTAAAAGGGAAAAAAATGTTTCATGCTCAATTTCTCTTCCTCCTCCTCCTCGAATCAATCACCCCTCTCTTTTTCTTCCTCTTTGGTGAAAGAATTCAACACCACCCTCTCACTTTGATCCTTCGAGATCTACAATTTTAGCTGATTCTTTTTTCATTATTTCTTCCATTATTTCTTTTTCTTTTTGCCACTGGATTTGAGTAGATTTAACGGAACCGAGATTAAAGAAAGTATTGAATGCGTGCTCAGTTCCACCGCTTCTCTTGTTTTGTCATCCCATCAATTGTCAAAAAAAAAAAAAAAAAAAAAAAAAAAAAAAAAAAGAAAAAAAAGCAAAACTTCCTCTCCTCACTCCCTCCCCAAAGTCGTAGCCCCAGGCTTCCCATTTTCACTCCAACCAAAATCCATGTCCCAAGCCAATCCCCGAGCTCTCAGCAGCTCCTATGAACGACAATCTCGCGGGAAAAGCACAGTCAAATAGAGTCGGAACCCGACTTCGACCCGAATTCGACCGACTCTGATCGACTCCTCTTTCAAATATACGACTACAACCATGTCAGACTCTCGGACTTAGTCGACTCGGTCGGAGTTGGCAGAGCATGTACATCCCTGATTTTGTCACTTCATTGAAAAAATAAACCCGTTCAACCCAACCCACTATATGATTAACCCGATCCACACTTCAATATCTGTCAACAGAATGCTCCGTCTTTCCCTGTTCTCATAGCCTTTCTCGTCTCTCTTAGCCTAGCCTTATTGAGGCTTTCTGATTTGAGATCAGGATTCTTGAATTGAGTTTGAAGTTTCAAATTTGAGATCTCTCTCCCCTTTCTCTCTCAACTCTCTCAGCTTCATCTAGGTTGTAGGTGTATAATTGGTTTAGACACTACCCAGTAGGGTATTTGCCCAGTCAATCATAAACCTGAACGTCTAGTTATTTATAAATGACTACTTAAATTGGCATCTTGCGGTACAAAATATGAACGACAACAAAAAGATTTTAACAAAACGGAGTTTATGTAAATTAAACATAAATGAGACTTGAGAAAGTTCTTTTCAAGTTAAAGTTAGGTTGGTTGGTCTTATTTCAAGCTAAATACTGATATGAAGATAGTAGAGGTACACCATCAAAATCAATGGATCACTATCATCTGGTGGGCTGATTATTTGGTTAAATGAAATTCCATGCAACCTATCTACTTTGCATGGCCATGGCCATGTCGAAACGGGCACAACAATATACAACACTAATACGTGACAAAATTTTAAAAAATATATTCAAAACCGTAATGACATGACAAGAAGTACTGTGTTAAGACACAACACGTGACTTGACATGGCTTCCCCATAGAAGTATTCTGCTTCCCTGCTACCTATATATATATACTTGAAGCTTGACAAGTATCTTCAAACATTCAAACTTGGCATTATTATTATCATTATACAGACTGGTAAGAATGCTCGGTGCTAGGCAGTGTTCGAGTTAGTGATGCCATAAGAACAGTATCTATAGCTGTACATGATTGCTAGTTATTGTAGTAACACTTTTCGAGTTCGAATATGCTACTGAAAATAAAAAAGGTCAATTGTTGGTTTGGTTCCATCATATAACTAACATATTACCTTTGCATACATGAAATTTTGGTCGAAGCAGAGTTCAAGATTGCTTGGATTAATTGTTGTCTATGCCACAAAAGCAGCATTGTCTGGATCCCCAATTACGGGAAACGCCAGCATAGTTGCTGGATCAGATACTTCCGGCACAATCAAAGCCACTAACTTTTCAGTCCAGAAACAAAAACTATCTCAAGGAGTCGCCTTGAGATCACACCTCCCACCTTCAAAGATTGGAAAGAGGCCTAAACTCTGGATCCTCAGTAGATGAGTCCCTTGACGTAAAGCTGGGCGAAGATTCATCAGACAGTCTCCATGAAATTGGAGTCCATGGTCTTGTAACGGTTCTTGAAGTCGATCACGATCGACTCCTCTTGCTCAGGGAAAGCGAAGTATTTGCCCTCGCAAACGTGCTCCATTATCGAATTTCTTGGATTTGGTGAGCAAGCAAGCGAAGACGTCGGAGGAAGATCGAATCTTGATTTCAATTAGGGCTTTGGGTTAAGGCCTGCTTCTTTTTTTGGGCTTTTGTTTAAACAGAATCTCATCGTCGATTCTTTGAGGAAAAGAAATCAAGAACCTAAAAATAAACGGGAAATTCAAAATGCGCACCTCATTTTGCTAGTGAGCACCACATACAATGGGACTTTCCATAGGAGCACACCATTTTTCCTAGGGATCCCATTTAACTCCGGAAAGCCGGGAGCAGAAAAACAATGGTAGGCCGGCAATGGTGTGCTCCTTTAGAAACTCCCCATACAATATAGTAAAGTGATTTACAACATAGGGAAAATGGTGCTCACTAGTAAAATATGGTGCGCATTTAGAATTTCCAAAAATAAGCCTGTTTAAACACGGCTATGGCTTGAGAAGGCGAGGAATGCTTGAGAAGAAAGTGAAGTAGAAGGGAAGCAGAACGAGTTTCACAAAGCGGCGGTGGAGCAGGCGGAGGGCTGAGGACTGGGCTTGATAGGCAGCAGGCCATGGCTCTACTTCATCTCTACGTTACTCCTTTTTTGCTGATGTATGCAGGCAAACTACCTGAGCATTTGATTCATAAAGGCACATAGAATCAAAAGTTCATTAGACATAGTTTTATTGTATGAAAGGATTTGTAATGATTGTAGCAAAATAATGGATTGAATAAATGTTATGTCAAGAGTTTAGATTATATTTCTCTAGTCAATTTTCAGAGTCAGACCCAGTACATGTTCACTGGAGTAGGTGAGTTGGGCATTTCAACAAATAGGTCATGCTTATGAAGAGTAACTAAAAAACTCACTAGTTTTACAATTTGAGCAATTTTCACATGCAACAAATTTTCATCTATAGACTAATTGTCCACGATCCCACTCAAAGCTAGCCCATTTCTCGTGGGGGTAGTTGACTTGAGCAATTCAACAAATACATTATGTTCTCAAATAGTCCATATCTTGCAGTGGATTCCCTCTAAAGAGAATCTATAGAAATTGATTGGCCGAACTGTTATCCCGCCGGTAAAAGGACTGGACGGGGCTAGCCTTTCGGCCAAACGAGGATTATACCGGGTTACAGCTCCGACCAATATTTAATGCTATTTGTTCGTAAATAAAAGCAGGTCGGGAATTCAATCCCAACTAAATAAACCACTGGCTGGAATGCTCGTCTAGCTGATTGTTGAATAAGTCGGTGTGTACTCTCCAACCAGTGTTTTTATTCTGACAGTCTCACGGGATATGCGACTATTTTTAATATAATTAAAATCTTTTAATACCATATTTTTAATTCATCGTTCAAATTATGCTTAATATTGAGTCCAAAAAAATTTTAAACATACGTTTAAACAATAAAATTCATTTACTTTTGCAAAAATTATAATCTTATTATTATCTTTTTCAATCTCTCCTCAACTCTCAAATAGAAAATAGAGAGATATTTGCAACTAAATAAAAATTACAAATTTGTAAATTATAAATTTGTAAATAAAACGTCGAGCGGACTGGGCTCACTAAGAAAAGAAGGGGGTGCATCTAGAAATTCCCGGCTTTGATTTGGAATCGAGGCGCAGGGTTTCAATATAGATGTAGGGTTGAACTGGGAAGTTTCAATTTCGACGTTCTCTCTTTTCCTGTCTCTCGTCTCTCCCATATCGATCTAGGGTTTTGATTTGGGATCGAAGGGGAGGGTTTCAGCTCGATCTGGGATTCGACGGGAGGTTTCATTTTCGAGCTTGAAGGAAGGAACTCTCAGTTACTTCTACTCCATCTTTTACTTGGGTATAGATTATTTTGCTTCCCTTTAAACTCTGAGAATTCGCTCTTCAGAGCTTTATTGGCCATATTGGTTCAAGAATTTGACAAAGATGCAAACTTTGTATAATAATCTGTTAGAACAAATTTCACAGAACAGTTGGGATTTTTTTGGGGAAAAAATTGGCCTTTTACCCAAAAAACAAAAAACCCCAAATTTGCCAATTTGGTAGTCATAAAGTTTACCAATTTACTGAAACTTCTTAGTTGGCTGAATTGCAGTATGAACTGGATGAATAAGGAGAAAAGTTCGAGTTGAGTCCTAACCAAATGGTAAATTAT
Organism: Dracaena cambodiana; assembly: GCA_036321105.1. Taxonomy (NCBI): domain Eukaryota; kingdom Viridiplantae; phylum Streptophyta; class Magnoliopsida; order Asparagales; family Asparagaceae; genus Dracaena; species Dracaena cambodiana. Next base: position 34,119,069 of record JAYEPQ010000008.1, read on the forward strand.
AATTTTGAATAGCCTTTTTTTCTTAAAAATTTGTTAAAAGGAAGTATTGTCTACTTAAGTTTAATTATTAGGATTGAATTCTCATTTGTATATCATTGAAATTTGAATTATCATTTGTGTAATACTAAATGTTACTTCTAAGGAAATTTATATGTATGTAATGACATGTTCCACCTATTATAATTCGCTTTGCACTGTTGACCAACAGCAGTTTAGGGACATTTTTTGGAATAAAATTTTTTAGGAGTTAGAGCTATTATACTCGTTCTATTCAATTTCATACTAGGGACTTGGATCCTAATCATATTGATGTGTATTTATGGTTCCCATAGCTAGATGTCTTAGTACCCAATGGAACATCTATTTGGACATGTTGTTGTTTTTTAATGTTTGGAACTCTTTATTATATTATTCTAATTACTTTATATTTCCTAATGGTGAAGATGATGCCATTGAACCTTAAAATCATGAGATATGGACTTCATCAAAATTGGAATGTTGTTTATATGAAACAAAACAATCTTCCGCTGTTGAGCCAACCTTCATTTTCCCTTATTCCTTACAAATTTATTCGAGTAAACTCTTTCTCTCTCATGTTTCTAGGTGTCACTTGAATTATCGAAACCTTTTTTGATGGTAAAGACGTGATAGTAGAAACTAACAATTGATTTCATTTCACATTCCTGTGTTGGATTCCTATTTTAGATGAATGATTGTTTCATTGACTTCAAACTATTGCCTAAAATTGTTGCTTAAGTCAAGGAAATTGAAGTCCCAAAAAATACTCATTTTAATATTTTCTTTATACTCTAGTAATTCCAATAAGCTTAATGTTCTTTTAGTGTACATGTTTATGTCATACTTGTCATGTTATGTGAGCACCAAAGACGGTATGACATTATTTCATTTATGTCTATATTCATGGCCCATCTAATTTTATTTAATGTGATTTATTTCTCTATCTTTCTCAGAAGTTGCCCATAAAGAATTATTAATGAACATGGTCTATTACTATGGAGTCCAAGGTTGTTGCTTAAATAATGCCTGATGTTATTAGACCCTTAACTGATTCCTAGTATGGGCTATAGGCTAAGGGTCTATTGTAAACTAGACAGGTCTTTGGCATATGGGCTAGTACTTGGAAAAACTAGTCAGTCCCTTATCGGACTAATCAGGTCAGGTGGGCATATTCAGATCCAATTCGAATTCGATTAGTTAGAGATCAAGCTATATTAATATATTCCTCTACTTACTCTCCTCATTTTCTCATTTCTCCCTGGACCCCCTAAAGGCGCTAACTTCCTCTTCAAAATCTCCAATAACAAATTACCAAGAAATTTGAGGTATTTGTTTTCTTCCTTCATATTTCTTCATTATTTTTTTGATTTAGAGAAATTTTCTCATTTTTGTTGTATTTCTACTTCATAATAAAAAATGCTCTTTCTTCCCCCAATTTGAATCAAGGAAAAGAAATGAAAAATCAACTTCCTCTCTTGTCTTCTCACTAAAAAAGGAATTTTAGTGTATGCTCCCAAAATCCTTCCATTTTCCTAAATTAATTTAAATTGTTGTTAGGATTGTTACTCACTGGACATGGTATCAAATTTGATAAAATTTAATAAGTTTATTTGCAAGTCATTCAATATAGTTTATAGGTAGTAGATTTGCATATATACATCAAATAAATCAATATTATTATTATCATCATTTTTTGACTGCTTATTTGAATTATCATGTTTGTTATATTTGATTATGTAGTTTTGAATTTACTTTGAATTTTATTCTATTTCTATTTTGGGTATAGCCTGATTTTTAACAATTTTGAGTTTGGGGTCTAAGTTGAAATATACCTAAGTGTTAATGAAAGTAATAGAGATCGGATCGTTTTCAGTGTTTATCCTATTAAAACTAGACGTGGAGCATTTTTATTATTGAATTGTACTATTTTATTTATTTATATTATTAAATTATAGATATGGAGAAGGATCATCCATGCGATCAATCTGGCGTGATTCTCTTTTGGTTTATATAGCCTATCCTAAGTACTTGTGATAATAGGTTTAGTTGTTGTTGTATTCTGTACAACATTCTATACAACTTCAGAACTCCTGATAGCTTTGGAATATGTGCTATTATATATCATTCACATTTTGCATATGGCCTTCTCTGATTCAGCTAAGGGCCTTGTTTAGCACTTCAAGATGCTAGTATTCTAGCCTGTAGAGTGCGCTAATGGCACTAGTAATGAATTCTAGGAGGGATGAGGCTAAAACTGAGAAAAAAATGAAAATTAATATTTAATTAAAAAAAGAGAATTTTAACAATTCAAATGCATATAAGGTTAAAGAAGATAGTAACTTGTAATACAACAATTAAAAAAACTTCAAATAGACATTTAATTGTTTCCAAATTAGTCTTCTTCATATAAAGGAGATCGACTTGTGATCTATGAATTCAATAAAGAGTAATGATATTCTAATTGTGGACATATATAAAACTATAATAATATTTGCATTTTTCATAACTACAACTATCAAAATAACAATACCTACATTCTAAATATTACATATACCAAAAAATGGTATTGAAAGCTAAAAAATAGCATACCTTCTCTAGGAAATGAAAAATCTTAAAGAAAACATATTTAGAAGATGCCTTGAGACAGTAAAATTCTCATTGATTTTGGTTAGACAATAATATACAGATAAGCTGATAATTGAAAGACTTGATGGTTGGATGAAAAAGGAATAAATGAGCCTGAATGGAAGCCTTGAGCATGAGAAGTTCGCACCAATTTTAGTTGAGACGATTAGTGGATAAGTTGAAAATGAAGACTTGATCATAGAATTAAAAAAAAAAAACAAAAAAGATGGAGTAGTCCACGTTTTCTATAGAATATTTATTAGCAAAAATTGAGTAATAGCTGCAAAATTATTTCTAGGCTAGCTACTAAAATATTTCAATAATTAGTATCTAGTTTATAAGAATTAGTTAAAGATAAGAATTGATATGAATTAGTTTAATATAAGAAATAAGGCTATCCCTATGAATAACTTATAGATAAGGGGGATGGTATTCGAAAGATATGTTTTCATATTAACTACCTTAAGCTGTGCAAATTTCTTGGGATGGAGTGAATGCGAAAATTTAAACATGTGCAAAATAATTTTTTGGGGATGAGCTAGTATTTGATATTTAGGAGAGGGAGTGAACAAACACCTTAGCAAAATAGGCTACTGCTGTAGGATTTTTTGTAGAAGGGGCGGTTCTGAGAAAGAGGGAGTTGGAGAAAGAAATTAGTGCAGGCATCAGAACATTTCCCCAAATTCATATTTTGACGGTTTTTTCTTTTGTTTTTGGGGTTGGGAGGGGGGGGGGTGGTGTTGCATTCCCCAGCCCTGGTGGTATGTATTACTTCTGTAACTTCAGAAGTTCTTAATGGTTTTTAAGAAATGTAAGCTCCTCTAGTAAGTGCTATTGTTTTGTTTAGATAATATGACAGTCTTGTGTGAGTGCGTTTGTGGACACAATAATTCAGGTTTTGATTATATATGTACTGGTTATGCTATTATAGGTGATAATTTGGTTTTCAAGTAAAATATAAGGTGGTTTTCAAGTGAAATATAATGTATTTTCTGTAATTCGCTTGTTCAATTAGTCAGTCTATGACTAAATATAATATTCCCGGTGTCATGACATAAATTATCTGATTTTGATTTCTTGAACGAGAGTTCTTTTCATGTTCGATTTTAATTCTCGTATCTTTTTCCTATTTACTTTATAGTTGCAAAGCCCTAATTACAAATTAAACTATTTTTACAATCGGGGAAAGTAGTGGATTAATTGAGGTCTTTGCCATCGAAGAAGTTGCTGAGTCCATAGAAGTGGAGGCTAACTGGACCAAAGAACAATGTATTTAGCACTTCTCCTGAACTTGTTTTGCTAATGTACATGGTGTGAAATGACTTTGAGACTATTTGCATGTACATTTGCGACATATGCTTGACATTCATTTGTGTGCTAAATGTCATCTTTTACCACCATATATGTTGAGCTTCCTTCCAATGCTAACATATCGTATCATCTCTTATTAACTTTCTGCTTTTGTTATGAGGTAGTTTCTCAAATAATTTCTGCAGTTGTTTCTTTCTTTCATGCAATTTTCCCTCAAATTTCTGTTACTGTCTCACCATCATGTATCTATATGCTGCGTGCAAGCAGGATGCCTAGTCATTAATAAAAAAAAGAGACCTTGGAGACTTTATTATGCTCACATTTTAGTTTCACGACCTGTCGTTTCTCTATTTTTTTTTTTTTTTTAAATTTAGCAATTTAGCATGTAATTTGATGAAAATAGTTACTGATTATTATTTTTAAAATTTTCTCAAGCTATAATCCAATACTTCATGATTCACTAGCTTGTATGGCATACAGTCAAATCCTGAGCCTATTGTTTTCTGCTTCTATCTGGTGCACTGCTTACGCTACCGCTGCAATTCTTGTGACTTTTCACTTGACTTAGTTTCATTTTGTCAAGACTCCATTGAAACTAGTGACCGAAGATTTGAACTTTCACCAATTATCATGGGTTATGCACAGCTCGTAATTGGGCCTGCTGGTAGTGGCAAGGTGAAGAATTTCTCTTCAAGTCGTCATGTTATGTTGGTTTGATGTTGCAACTCAATAAAAAGTTTTGGCTTTGTTAATGCAGTCTACTTATTGCTCTAGCTTGTATCAACATTGCGAAGCTTTGCGGAGGACTATTCATGTTGTTAACCTAGATCCAGCTGCAGAAAATTTTGACTATCCTGTGGCCATCGGTATTGATGCTCGACTCTTATTAATACCTTCAATTTTTTAGTAGTTAAATTGGTCTAGTGATATTTCCTTGTCATATTAACTTTGCAGATATCAGAGAACTTATATCGTTGGATGATGTTATGGAGGAACTTGGATTTGGACCAAATGGGGGCCTAATTTACTGCATGGAGTATCCTTTGGTCAGGTTATATGTTTTATTTGTCAGCTCATGATTTTGCTAATGTACTTGTTGAGCTTGAATATAGCCAATAATTTATCAAGAAGAATGATACTGATAGGTTTGTTGCATTATCTAGCAATCTCTTTTTTTTTTTTTTTTCGTAGAGGACAGTGAATGCAGGATTGGGTTTTCTATAGATATTGCTACTTCAAGAGTTTTTGGCTGCATGTTGATCATTTTAGGTCCAAAAACTTCCTTAACATTTCAAGACACCTCCAAGATAATTTGGACGATTGGCTGGAAGATGAATTGGAAAATCACTTGGAAGACGATTATCTTGTTTTTGACTGTCCAGGTATTCATTTGCAACATTCTCTATAGTAGTTTGTGGGTTCTATCCGCTGTACTTTCATGTGGTATCGTGCTTCTTGATAGTCCAAAAGAATGAATATGAGGAAAAAAATTATGTCTATTTAAAGTTCTTGTTGATTGTTAGAGTAGAGTCTACTCTTTTATTAATTTTATAAGAGGTTCATCAACTGGAGTTAATTTTAATGCTGTAGTTGCCATGAGCTTCCTTGCCCTCAGCCACTCTTTTGCACAACATGTTTCTTTTGATTAACAAGTCATATGAATAGATTCCTTTGGTCTTGCTTACTTACCATTCCAGTTTTGATGGTTTGATCTGATGGTTTCGTACCAGACGACATCCTTCGCCCTTGTACATTTTCAAATATCAATGTTATTGAATTATGATATAAACTGGTTGGTTGAAATGGAGGAGTGCAACGAGAGTTTTATGTGATCTTAACATTCCGTTAAGGCTAAAGGGAACATTATATAGGACTGCTCTTAGGCCAGCTTTATTATATGACACGGAATGTTGGGTTATAAAGAAACGTCATTTACAAAAGATAAGTGTAACAGAGATACGCATGCTCCGCTGGATATGCGGCAACACTAGGAGAGATAAAGTGAGAAATGAAGATATTCGTACTAAGATAGATGGAGCTCCCATCGATGAGAAGATGCGAGAAAATCGCTTGCGATGGTTTGGTCATGTGCAACGTAGGCCTACAAATGTATCAGTTCGACGAGGGGAGTTTATCCATATAGAACAAGTTAAAAGAACGAAAGGAAGATCGAAGAAAATATGGATAGAGGTGATACGAAAAGATATGGATTTTAGAGGTTTAAATGAGGAGATATTACTTGATAGAAATGAATGGAGAAGGATTATCAAAGTGATCAATCCGGCGTGATTATCTTTTTTGGTTCGTGTAGCCTACCCCAAATACTTGGGATAAAAGGCTTAGTTGTTGTTATTATTGTAATGTTATTGAATTATGAATATTGAAAAGGGAGATAGATATTAATAAATAGTCTAAAACGCTAATAATATGAAAGACAGCTTCGTAAAGTATCATATTGGTTTTTCCCCACTTTTCCTTTCAAATATTTGCTCGAACAATGGACTTCTACTACTGGTATGGTTTGCTAGAAACAAACATTATGACATTTCTTTAGTGAAGCTGCAGAGTGATTGAACCAAAAGGAGGTATTGAGGTATTTCATAAATCTTTGCACATCCCTAAGATGTATAAGGTCACTGTATGTGTTATCCGGTGGACAAAAATTGACTATGGTTGAAGGGTAGCATCTGGTCGCAAGCTCTCTCAAGTATAGAAAGGTAATTGATTCATGATTGTCAGAGGTGAATTTGAATGTGACCGGCAGACTGAAGCCAGGCATGTCCTGGCGAAGGATCAAGGTCAGAAAGGAAATAGGTAGATTGAAAAAAGTTAGCAAGTTTAAATTTGATAGTTGGGCATGTTTTCTTAGCAAATAAGCATCTTACAGGAGAACATAGAAAGAAGGCTTGAATGATGATGAGGAAATTCTTGACTATTAGCATGCAGAGTTTTTGTTAATCAAAAAGGAAATTCAACTAGTTGAATGTTTAATGATTTCATGTGATGTCATCTGCCTGTTAGACTTGGAAATGCAACAAGTTGAGAGTGGCATTCTGGTAAGCAGAGGTGTTGTGCAATAATTAGGATAGGAGTGCTGCCGACTTGCTAGACTGGTGGAGACCTGGTTCACGGTGTTTTGATACTGGAGAAAGCGAGAATAATTGGTGATATCTTTTTATATTGGTATAAGGTGTCGTCAATTAGTTATTGTAGTTCATAACAAAAACATCATCTTTATCTCGTGCCTATTTATATATCTGTCCTTCCATCAACAGATTTATCTATTTATTTAGACATACACGTAAGAGGTCATATCTAGTGTCCAGTTAGCAACTATCATACTCTTCTTTCTAGCAGCTTTTTCAAGCATGATGTCATCACTCCTAAATGGAGCAGTCATTGGTCTCAGTTGCACAAATAGCAAGATCAGCAGCAGCCAATAACAAACCAATCCACTCTAATCTTTAAGTCAATTAGAACAATCTCCACTGTCAAATTAGCAACTGCCACATCCTTATTACATGACTTGAATCTTGGATTACTTTAGCAACTTCTTGACCTATGATCGAAACCTTCCCAATTATTGCGCTTAACATTCTCTATGACGTATGTCCATACCACCTAAAGCAAATCCTGATCTTATACTCAATTGACAATACCTTTAGACCTTTTTAATTTTTACAAATGCACTATATCTTTTCCTAGTTTCAAATAGCAGTACAACACTATTTTTATTTCAGCTACCTTCAACTTTTGAATGCTTTTTTTAATCACCCAAACGCCTCATCAAGCACGGCTGCTTTTGTGGTCACCTTATGAGAAGCTATTTTCAATTTCAAGGGTATTATATTGTTGGTACAGAATACTTTAAGGCTGCGTTTGGTTTGAGAGAAAATGGAAGAAAGAAAAAAAAAGAGAAAAGGAAAGAAAAGAAGATGGAAATTGGATTTTCCTTGATGTTTGGTTAGTAAGAAGATATTTTCTTTTCTTTTAAATTTTCTCTCAAACTAAACAATAGAAAATATTTTCTTTCGTATTTTCTTTTCTTTTCCTTTGTTTTCTACCAAACCAAACATAGCTTAAAGGACTTCATTGTTACTATAATTTCATTGAACATCCTTCTCATCATAACATCATCTTAGCACCAAGAGGACTCTTTAATCTTGAGAAAAAAAGGATTACTCATAGTTACTTATGTGCCATCAATTTGAACGAGTCCCTCATTTCTTTCTTTGTTTTTTTTTTTTTTTTCCTGTTAAGTTAAATTTCTTATATTATGCTTGACTAAGTTAATTTCTAGAGTTTGTAGACAGACGTGGATATTGTGCTCAGATGCAGATGTGGGGTGTTGGATGTGGCAGTTGTCCAAAAGCGAAAATCCCATAAGATGGATATGGTTGTTTATATACGTGTTTCTTCTAAGTATGTGTATATTTGACACATTTATGTTATTGAACTATGTGTATTTAGTTGTTCCTCTTATATTAAAGAAATTGCGAGGTTTTAACTATCGGCTGATACAAAAACATAATGCATATATCATATCAGATTTTGAGGTACCTAATATGTGATAATGTCAATCCGATAAGTTGATACGATGCACTTGATATTACTGTGCTACACTAGATTTGCTGATTCCTATACCATAGGTTATCAGAAACCTTCAGAAAATGTTTAAATATAATGATAAATAAAAACTAGTTTTCATCAAAAGGGAGCATGTCATGCTCCTCTTACATATTATTATGCTAAATGACAGTTTTACACATCTGTCTCAGACATGGAAGAGCACACTTGTCCCCAGGTTGCATGTCTGAATGTGTTGGACATGCCTATTTTTCGTGGAGGTGGAGGGGAGGGTCCTAGACTCCTACATTAATACTAGTTGCTTTTGGATTCTGAAGCATCTCTGTGTATTTATATTGTGTGTATTTATATTGAACATCTATAGCATTTATGTTCTTTATTTTCATTGTCTAAAACAAATGTCAACTGTAAGCAACATAACTTACTAAACACGGTCTGAGAATGCGTAGTATGTTATTCCAAAGAGGCTCCGGACTTAGGAGCTGCTCTTCATGTAAGCTGTAGGCTTTTGGTAATAAGATATCTATATGTCCTTAAATTGTTCTTGGACAAGGTATGACTCCATATAACCTTTATGTTCTCATTCTAATTATTCTCATTCTTTCCAGGATATGTCTGAGTTAAATTTGTGACAAATTTCTCCTAGACTCTCTACTATAGCCCAACATAAAAAGTTAACCATCTGTATCAGCATATTCTGACATTCTTGATGATGAACATATACAGTTAGAACTCTGAAACCTTAAATATGGAGGAAAAAGTTTATGCTTAAGTTATCTAGCTATCGTCTCCTAACCTTGCAGCTTTTACATAGATAGAGTAGCACATATTAAGCTAGAGAAACAGCAACAACAACAACAAACAAACAAAGCCTTTATATGGTTATACCAAATCTTCTGTTTTTGCCAACATAAATCCCTTTTCTTCACTCAGCTCTATAGAGAGCCATTGGCTTTGTTAAATTAGAACTTACTATATTCTTTTAGCTTCCATGATCCATCCCCATTTGGAGCTACCTTATTAATTCTATTAGATCTCCTAGAACTGGTTTACACATGTCCAAACTGTCTCAATAGGTTGTCTCATTCTGCCTTCTGTTAAACCTATCACTAATCAATGGATGTACCAATTTTTGATCCTATCTTTCAACATTTGTTTCTATTCTTGTCATTGATCTTAAATGCCCAAAGTTTGACTCTCAAAGAAGAGGTGGTCTATTAGCCATCTTATAAAGTTTTTCCTTTAAATTTCATTGGCATTCTGCAATCTCATTAACAGGTAATTTTTCATGTTGGTTCCTATTATGTGAACTGGTCCTTAATCTGTTTTTTCGCTGTGCAGGTCAGATAGAACTATTTTCACATGTCCCTGTTCTGAAGAACTTTGTGGAGCATCTACAACGGAAGAACTTCAAAGTGTGTTGTGTTTACTTGCTTGATTCACAGGTTTGTTTTCAGTAATTAAGTAGTATGGTCGGATTAGTTGATGGATATTTTGATTAATTTTCTCTACTCTCACGTCAAAAATCTTGAAATATGTGAACTTTGAAAACTTGATATTTGACTTTCCTATTTTCCCTCAGTTTGTTACTGATGTAACCAAGTACATAAGCGGTTGCATGGCATCTCTTTCTGCGATGATTCAACTTGAACTACCTCACATCAATATTCTCTCAAAAATGGACCTTGTGGCTAACAGAAAGGATGTTGAAGAGTGAGTTTGGTTCTTAACTTTTGCATCTTTCTTCCATCTGTTTTATGCTTGCTGTGTATCTTAATTTTTTCCTTATTTGGTTCTTACTTTTTTTTCTTTGTGTGGTTATAGTTTCTTAAATCCAGAGGCACCAATTTTGCTGTCACAGTTGAATCAGAATATGCCACCTCCATTTAAGAAGCTGAATAAAGCTCTAGCAGATTTGGTATTTGCCTTCCTTCCATTTCAGAAATTGTTGAATTTGTTTTTTACCCCAAAAGTGAATTTCTTAATCAATGTCTATAACTTTTTACAAGACTCAAAAACCTTGGGAACATAAGAATTCCAATAAATCTTTGAGTCTCCAAATTCCTGTGGATCTGTTTTGTGTGTGTGTGTGTGTGATAAATCTCGAATCTCCAAATTCCTGTGTGTTTTTGATAAACCTTGTAATCTCCAAGTTCCTGTGGACCTGTTGTGTGTTTGCGTGCGTGTGGGCATGCATGCTTGTGTGCGCACACGCCTGCAGGTGCAGGCCGATGGGTGGGCAGGCGGGCGGCGTGCGTGCGTGCTTTAAGCATCACTGCCTAGGTAGAAGAGGGAAATTTTGAAAAAAGAAAAGGGACTTCAAGTATAAGAGGACATGAAAGCAAAAACTTTTTGCACCTGCTGTCTAGGTGGAAGATTTATGTGTGTGTGTTTAAGCGCCACTGCCTAGGTGGAAGAGGGAAATTTTGAAAAGATAAAAGTCAACTATAAGAGGTGATGAAAGGGAAAACTTTTAGCACCCACTGCCTAGGTGGAAAAGGGGAATTTTGAAAAAAAAAAGAAAGGAGACTTCAACTATAAAAGAAGATAAAAGGAAAAACTTTTAGCACCAATTACTGCATAGTTCATGTCTTGTTTGCTATCTCCACAATTTACTATTGCTGTCATTATGCTCTAGAGATGTTGGCATGGATGCTGCTCTGCCCATCCCATCCATTTCGTAATGTAAACCCTACTCATAACTGTAAGTTTAAGATGTGACAAGCTGGTATGCATCAATCAGCTTCTAATATAAAGGGTTAGGGCTCAATACCTTAACCTATTTCGCTCCCCCTCTCTTTGAAGTGGCGGCAGATGGAGGGGAAGCATGATGGTTATTAACATAGGTGATAGCAAAGGTGGCGATAGAATGAATACATATCTAATTTCTAATTATTTTACCTTCTGGACCATCTACCTCCAATGTATAGGGCTTAATCAATGTGGTTTTGGGGCGCACGCTGCCTACGAGGCTACCCAGACCATCTTTAGTCACAAAATACTTAACTATTTCGACATTTTTAGTGGAATGCTCCAAAACTTTAAAAGATTTTGTGCATTCATTTTCGTTTTGTTTATTCCCTTTTAATTTTGTGGGGTTGGAAGGAGGGTTTCGGGTTTTTCTACCTTTTGTCAAATCTAGCAAATGGACAGATAGGTGGGGGAATGGACAGTTATGCCTATTTTACTATCTTTTGATAGAGTACTGTGGTCAGTGAATGCTAGAAAACTACTTGGCTGAAGCAACATTCTTCTTCCTTCTAGAGGCCTTTGGTTTTGAAGTGGTGGTGTTTCTTTGTCCTTTTTTCTTTGTGCAAACATGTATGGGTGTATTATTTCTATAATTATACTTATTATTATTTGTTTTGTTTGGGGGTATGGATTCTTTTTTTAATTTGCGATTGGTTTTTTTTTTTTTTTTGTGGTTGGTTGTGGGGTTTGTTGTTGTGGAGAATGGTTGTCTTTTCTTTACTTTTCTTCTGGGTATTTTTTTTCCCCAGGGGGTTTTGCAGTTTATTATTTTTTTTTTTTTGGGGTTGGGGGGATGGAGATTCTTCAGCCTTGAGGTTCCAGGCCTGTCGGCTGTTTTTTCAGTGGACTGTTTGGAAAGGTGCTTGTGGATTGTGTTTGGTACTCCTTTTCTCCCTGATAGAGAATCTCCTGCATGCTCATATTTTCCTCCCTGATATTATAGAGAATCTCCTGCATCCTCGGAATTGGGTGTAACTTTACATCATATTTCACCCTTATACCAAGTGAAAGTTTTCAGTTAAGTTTTGTTTGAAAGATTGCTTTTAATTGTTGTAATTCTTCAGTGTTTGGATAGCCAAGAAACTTGCTTACAGTCTATTCTAATTGCAATGACCTTTTCTAAAATCTTTCTAGCTTGCCTGCAGTTTCATGGTACATCTTATTGCTTTATTCAACTATGTTCTGAAATATATCTTCACTGTTATTCTGCATTTTGTAGGTTGATCAGTTTAGCATGGTGAATTTTGTGCCTCTCGACTTGAGGAAGGAAAGCAGGTACATTGATTATACTCTGAATCTTGTTTTCAGTTTGATGAATTAATTTGATTAAATCTTAAAACATTTATTTCGTGATATCTTATTGACAGATATTACTGACATAAAATATGAACCTGGACGGTTGATTAAACCAGTATTATCAATGATTCAGTATTATTGGAGTGAATGCTCACTGTGTGTGAAAAACAGAGAGCCTTCACATACACGACTTATGATTGACGTCATCCTAATTTTCATTTTCTTTGACTTTATTTATTTACTTTTTGGGCATGCACAATAAATGTAGAAATTTTCATCATCTTGGTCATTTTCACCCATCCAAGCCTTTTCCCACCAAAAATAGAATTGACAAAGTTTTTAACTAACAGTTGACCTTGGATTGGTTTGAAGTTCCTGGCTGGGTTAGCCATGATCAACTAAGTGCCATGCAAACAACATTACAGCTACTTTACTTGCGAGAGGTATTTATGTTGTATTATAAAAGATATTTCATCTAAATTCTCATATGGAAGCCTAAACAGCCTAAACTCATTAAACTACATTGGTCATGTGTGACGGTCTGCACATTTGTTATGGGATCCTTTGAAAAGGTGCATCTGTTGGCTTTTTCTTATGATCTGACAAACCAATAAACTAGGTGGCCATGTTTTTAAGCGTCCAAACGTGAAATTTGTGTCAAATTTGAATCCTGATATGAAGTGGTCAATGGCCATTACCACGCTTTCTAACAGACATTACCATAAAAGGAAAGCTTCACACTATAATTTTTCTCCATGCAAGTTTGAAAAAGAAGACTTCTGCAGTATCATTTCCTTATTTGGCTTCATTTTTTATTTTTTTTACAGTAAGTGAACTGGTAAAGTTTCTGTGAACTATATTTCTGCGGATATTTGTACAAAGTATTTGATAATCCAATAACAAGAGATTCTTTTGAGTAGAACATTGTTTAAAGGATTACTGTCTGGATGTTGACTTGGTGATTATGTAACGCCGAAGTTTTCACGTTTC
>JAYEPQ010000008.1:34138146-34170646 GCA_036321105.1 Dracaena cambodiana
ATGATCTTTTTTAAAGAGAATGGATTAGGATCTAAATTTTGTCCTAGGTGCAGTTTTGCGGATAAGACGGCTCATGCTACTGCATGAGCAATCCTAGTAACATCAAACATTAAAAGTATTTTTCGACACTGACAACTTAAAAGACTATGGATCTTTCAAGACTTGGATAGACTGTCTTCTTGCCGCCAAACTTCACCATCCCTCTATGAAATTCTTCACACTATTCGAGATGGCACACTGTGCCAACGAAGGGACCGTTTCTTCTGCAAGTCCCAAGCATATGCAAAGACCTTATACTTAAACTCGACCAATCTTGACTCTAATGAGTTGGACCCATAAAAATTTTACTTGGAGCATGGTGAGATACGTTCTCTGAATAACCTCTAACCTCTGGATACTAACTTTCCCTCTTTGTGCGACCTATAAATCTGGTTCCACGCGATCAAAAGGTATATCCCGAGATCCATCATTCTTACTCCATAATAAATGATAGATTCTATCGAGAGTGTTAAAATACAAAATAATTTTACTCAACTATCACCATAACTTTGGAGTATTGGTGCAATGGAAGGTCTTTCAACATGGTATCAGAGCAACCCAGATTCAATAAAAATTATATTGCTGTATAAAACCAAGGTTTCTGTCCATTATGGGTCTTCAACCTGCAGGGACGTGTTAAAATACAAAATAATTTCTCTCAACTCTCGCCATAAATGACATAGAACCTGCACAAACTGAAAGAGACATAGAGAATCTTATTGTTATTATTATTATTTTTATTTCATTTCTTTTCTCTTTCATGTTCTATTTCTTTTTCTTTCTTCGATTTTCTATCAAATAAACATAAGCTCAGTATAAGAAGGTCTTAGGTTCAAGATCAACTATGGATTTTATTGAAGAGATAATAAACAAAACAAAAGAGATGTTTAAAATTCAAGCGGCTTTCCCTTTATTTTCTTTTTCCTCTTTAAATTTAGCCCAAGCCTCTTTGTTCTAGTTTCGAAAGTACATAAATTTCTTAACGAACACGAGCCTCACTCAGTAATGCACCTGCGCATTCCTATCCTACACTGCAGGCCTCAGAATCTCCAACTATGAATTGATTTCCTCTAAAAGCAAAACCTCCTGATACTTCCATACCTCCAAAAACTAATTTCCTACTAACAATCCACGAGAGATGTTTAAATTTCAACCACTTTTCCTTTGTTTCCTTTTTCCTCTTTAAATTCTAGTTTCACAAGTACATAATTTTTTTTACTGAATTCAAGACTCACTCAATAATGCACTGAACATCCCATCCCGCGTTCCAAGTCTCAGAATCTCAAACTATGAACTGATTTGCTATGAAAGCAAAAGCCTCGTGACACTTCCATTCTCCAAAAAACCTAATTTCCTATTAATGATCCACGAGAGGTGTTTGAAGTTCTAACTACTTTTCCTTTATTATCTTTTTACTCTTTATATTTAGCCCCAGCCTCTTTGTCCTAGTTTCATAAGTACATGATTTTTTATTTTATTTTTTTATGAATAATGCACCTGTGCATTCCTATCTCGCATTGTACGCCCCAAAATCTTGAACTTGTTTCCTTTGAAAGCAAAGCCTCCTGGTACTTCCATTCTTCAAAAAACTAATTTCCCGCTAATGATCAATGAGAGACGTTTAAAGTTCAATCCATTTTTTCTTTTTTTTCTTTTTCCTTTTTAAATTTAGTTCAAGCCTCTTTGTTTTAGTTTCAAGTACATTATTTTTTTAACGAATACAAGCACTCGCTCAATAATGCATTGCACATCTTTATCACGCATTGTACGCCTCAGAATATCGAATTAAATTTCGTCCGAAAGCAAAGCCTCTTTATGCTTCCATTCCTCAATAAACTAATTTCCTGCTGACGGTCTTTCTGTCAAGTGCCATTTCGGGGCCAACAAAAAAACGCTTCCTGGGCCCACAACCGCCGATCAGGCTCCCGAACGGGTGTGCCCCAACCAGGTGAACCGTCCGTTTGGACTCCCAAACAAAAATTGCAAGATGACAGAACAGTAAGGGGCACCGCACCGCCACCTCTCTCTCTCTTTCTCTGTCCTCATTGCTGTCACGTGACGCCATCGGTGCTCAAAAAGCGAGCCCAGAGCCCATAACTAAGGGAATTTCTAGAGAGGCACCCCATATTTCTCAGTGAGCCCACTTTCCTGGTGAACACATTTTTCTCTTTTGAAAAAAAAAAGTTTTTTTTAGTAAACACACCAATATCTCCAAAATACCCTCCCAGCTCCTCTGTCCCACGTTTTTAAAAACCGATCCATCTCTTCCTCTCTCTCCCAAACCCTCTCCCACCACCACCCTGCTCGCCCGGTTGTCGCCGCCGCTCGCGTCCCGACCGCCGCTGCCTCTTGTGATCCGCTTTCCGCCGCTCGTGAGAGGAAGACCTAGGTTTTTGAGAAAAATGTAAAAAAAAAAAAAATGAAATCCTAGTTTTTTATGTGTTCATTTTAGCATTTTGATTTAGGGAAAAATTTGAAAATGAGTATTGATTGAGGGTAGATTTAATTAAAGGGCAAATAAATTGGAAAAAAATTATAATTTTACATTTTATTACGATGAAATGAAAGGTTTTGTTGGGTAAAAAGTCTTAGATTTATTGTTGTTATCGATAAATGATTGTTGAATTTTGTAACTGTAAATTGCAAAAATTATAATGTGAATATTAATTGCTAGTTTTTGTGTTTGGATTAAATTGGTAAGTTTTGATGTTCGTATCGCGAAAAAATTGAAATCTAGATATTTTGTATTTATGTTGTGATATTTAATAGATTTAGATAAGCAAATATAATTAGCATATAGTGATACATGATAGTTGATAATTTAAAATTTCATTGTGTAAACATAATGTTTGGTAATTAACAGATGGATCCGGAACAACCATCCTGCATTCGACCGACAACGTCGAATAGGAGGAAGAAAACGGGGATCCGTCTACTTGTCAGTTCTAGCATTCTTGAAATTCGTGACGAGTCGATTTCACAGGCTGATGTTGACATGGAGACTCTTCCATTACGCATCCATCAAAGTTCATCGTAAGAAAGAGCGAGCATTGATGGATCAGACTCGGAAGAAGAGCAAGTGCAGCCGATAAGTTGAGGACCGATCGATTTGTTCTTTTTGAAGAGTTTTAGAATGCACATTGCTTTCTGTATATCTAAAAATGAGGTCAGACATAACTACTTGGATATAAATTTTAAATGTATAGTTATGTATCTAGAATATCTTGTTTTGTTATCATTTCAGAAACGAGATCTATTGCTTTACATTAATCACTTTAGAAAATTAAATGCATGGTCTCTACAATCTCAACAACCAAATATCCGTTTCGTACAGCACATCCATAATTCCTCTTTGTATCCGCTAATAATATGTTCTTATCAGTATATTAGTAGCGTTGAGTTAACTGCATTTGTTGGGCAGTGGCATCCAGAAACTAATACCTTTCACTTGCCCTTTGGAGAAATGATGATCTCTCTCGATGATATTGCATGTCTCCTTAGTCTGCCGGTCACAGGAAAGTCCGTTAGTTTTTTAGAAGGAATGGATATGCGTATTCTAATGAGCCAAGACATTCCAATTAACATGTCATCTACAAAGTAAATGCTGACTTATTGGAAATATGGATTGAACAATATTAACTAGCGTTAGATCACTGTCCGTTACTATCACACTTGGATAAATCTTATTGACAAATAGTCCATGCAACTTATCAAGTGCCCATGCATAATTAGTTTCTCACTCTTTTTCAAGAAAAATAAAAGTATCACGGAATGACATTTTAGTGGATGTTACGCCAACTATCTCTAGTAACGGGTATTTGAACCTGTTTGTTTTATAGGTACAATATGAGATAATAACTCCTAAAAGTACACGTAGAAGTTCCACACCAATCGGATGAGCCCAAAAAGAGATCAATTACTGATTCGGTTTGGTCATTACTGCGATACAACTCAATGTACTTGTACTATGAAATTTTAAATAGTAAGTATTGCATTTGCATTCTTCCCCCTGTTCATTAACCTGAACCTTGTGTTGTGCATTATATATTGTCTTTATTGTCGATGCATTCTTTGGATCTTTCAGCTTCAAAGATGTCAGGATATCTTTTGGTTGTACATAACATTTTGACATCTCTATTACAATAGAAGTCTCATTTTGTGATAGTCTTCCTACATACGAGTGTCCTTCAAGATATTCTGCTGCAGGATGTTTATGCGTACCAGAGATAACTATCAGTTTCCACTTGGACCCCTCAATAGAGATTTGTTGGCTCTTTAGCTTAAATGGGCATCCACATTTTTTGCTACCCCCTTAATCCTTTATCATGCTTTAATTTTTTGAATCTTGGACTTCCATCACTTTTACAACCAAACCAGATTCTTCCCTTCTTATATTGATCTCCACTATCAGATTTTGAAACTATAATGACCAAACTTAACGTCTTTCCCGTATCACGTACCCAATTGCAAAGCTCATCTCGGTCTACAAAAATCTACAATCACAATATTTTAGTTAGACATTTCCATTAAACATAATACGTTTAATATGCATAATTTTCTATATCATCATACCTCACTTGTTGTGAAAGCCGAATTATAATCAACAGCTTACTTATTATGAACTCGGCTACAATGTGTTGAAGTATTATCCTGTTACTCCAAAATACACAGAATAATATACATTAAGAATGAGAAAATGGGAAAAAACACCATTCGGGATATTGCACCCAGATTGTCATATTACTGTCCGGGATTAATATCCCAGACAGAGCGCTCTCTGTCCGGGATATTAATCCCGGACTAAATATTAAATGTCCAAATTCTAACACCCGCATTGCTGCGAATTCAAAATTGTTTTTCCAACTTTATTTCTATGCTAATTAAATCTAAAACTTAAATTAAAAAATGCAGAAATTCGAAAAGGATGATAGATTCATATCTTCAAAGACTTTTGATCATCGAATGGAACCATTGCCATGTTGCACATCTCCATTTTCTTTCCGTTGACCCACCAAAGAAAAAAATTTGATCTTTTTTTTTTTTTAGGTTTTAACGATGAAAGAAATGATTTAAGCCAATTATAGAATTTAATTTTCGAAATTATTTACTGAACGGGAGTAAGTAATTAAGAGGACTTGGGTTTGGATTGGAGAATTGGATTTTCTTCCCTTTTCTCTGCAATTTCGTGGTGAAGGAAGGGCACTTTTGTCAATAAACTTGAATGGCAAAGTAGTAAATAAACGGAAAGTTTTAAGTGGGCTCACTAGGAAAAAAAAAAAGAAAAAGAAAGAGGTGTGCTACTCTAGAAATTCCCCATAACTAATCGTTTAGGCTCAGCCACGTGGCGCACACCTGGCAACTCGCAGGTTGCTTCTCGGTGTGCGAGCGTATTAACAGCGATGGACGATGGCGCTCCTCTCTTCATGGCATAATCCCCACATATCCCTCTCTTATTTCTTCGTCACGCTCTCTCTCTCTCATCGACGAAATTAGAAAGAACCTGAATGGGCCGAATCCAATCAACTAACCAAATAGCGCCAGAGAACTGTCTTCGTTTGTTGTCCACTCCCATGGGTCCGATCTCAATTTCCCCAGTTACTCTCTTTTGATGGGAGGATCCGAAACCCCACAAATGGACTCCCCCCCCGCCTCATCCTCTCCCTCTACCGCAGCCGGTACCGGCGGCGAAGATCCGCCGCGGGCGAAGTTTCTGTGTAGCTTTGGCGGCAGCATCCTCCCCCGGCCCCTCGACGGCCGCCTCCGCTATGTCGGCGGCGAAACCCGCATCGTGTCCCTCCCCCGCAACGCGAGTTACGACGATCTCCTCGCCCGCATGCGGGAGCTCTTCGACGGCGTCGCCGTCATCAAGTACCAGCAGCCCGACGAGGACCTGGACGCCCTCGTCTCCGTCGTCAACGACGACGACGTCGTCAACATGATGGAGGAGTACGACAAGCTCGTCGGCATCGCAGCTACCGGCGGGGATGGAGGCAGTGGCGGGTTCACCCGCCTCCGTATCTTCCTCTTCTCCCACCACAACCCCGATCCCGACGCTGCCGCGGCTGCCGCCGCCGCCCACTTCGATATTGACGAAAGAGAGACTGAGAGAAGGTACGTCGACGCCCTAAACAGCCTCGTCGATTCTGAGATTCAAGATCATTTCTTTGGGCCTGGGCTGCATCAGCTGAACATCCCTCACTCGCATTCTCGCTACGGGGAGGACAGCCCGTGGAGCCCCGCGTATTTCTCGCCGTCGCAGGGCCGAGGTCGCACAGAATTCCCCAACTCGCCGTCGTTCGATCAGCAGTCCCCTCCTTTCATGGAGAAAATGATGTGGCTGCCACCTGGGGCCATGGTTCAGGAAAAGGCTGGGTTTCCTGGCAATCTTGGGTATGCGCACAATGTGCTCGATGGTGGGAGTGGTGCCTATGAGCATTGCCGAATGAGTTATCAGAGGAGCCAGGCTCATGTTCCGGACACAAGGCACGTCGAACCCAGGTGGAATGGGGGGAATGAGTACATGGGTAACTTCTCCGAGTCAAGTGCGGAGTGCTATAGGAAGAGGGAGGCACAGTTCTATAACGAAGCTCATGGGCATGATCATGTGTGGCATCTTCACCCTCCTCCTCCTCATGGTGGTCATCGAGTCGAGGATCCAAGAATGCATCTTTCAGGGGCCGGAGGTGGGAAGATGGGTGATCACTGTGTCGTTGATGGGAATATGATGAACCTTCCCTTTGGGCATGGGAATTTCTTTGATGGGCATGATGATGGGCATTATCTTAGGCCCCTGGGCAACGAACTTGGGGGCGAATTGTTTCGTGCACAACAAGGAGTTGGGCATGGGAATCATCCTTCCCAGTATGGGATGGAGAGTCCTCACCAAGTGCCTCCTAATTTGCCACCTATTCAGAACCTGAGGAGATGGCCACAAGGCCCTGTACGGTCTGGAACGCCATACGATCCATCAGGATTGATGGCACCAAATGGTTTCGTGAGGAATGTGCAAGATGGGAGCCTGAGGGTCCCGTGGATTGGAATGGACGATCAAATTCAGAATCCCTGGTGTGCACAAAATGGTGGTTTGTCGCAGAAATGCTGTGGGATTGAGGACCATAGTGCTAGATTGAATCCGAATTTTGTGAATCGTGATGAGCGAATTTTAGTTGCTCCAGATGTAAACCTTGGATTGAGGGTGGAAGAGGTGAAGGAAGAAAATCTGGATACTAAAGGGGCGAAACCTAGTGAATCTACCATAGCTGGTGATTCTAATGTTATTGTTGGCAGAGAAGGTCAGAATGTCCCACTTGAATGCTTTACTTACTTGCCTGAGCTGATTGCTTCAGTCAAGAAGGTAGCACTGGAAAGTGCTGGGGAGGTCAAAGCTAGGGCAGAAGAGAATCCTGAGGACAAAAAGAAACAATCTGTGTATGAATTGGAAACGGAGGTGAGCAAAAATGCAAGCAGTTCAATTCAAGGTTTAGTGAATGCTATTAACTTTCCCATACTAATTCTTTTATCTACAGAATACCCAGGCTGAATTGGAGGTCGAATCAGATGGAGATGGTGAGCAAAACAAGATTTCTAAGATTGAGCCTACAACAGCTGAGGCTGATGCTTTGGCTCAAGGATTGCAGGTAATCTTGCTAGCTCTTACAACTAGATGCCATGCTTCAGTTTCACTAAATCTGTTATTGTGGATGCAGACAATAAAAAATGATGACTTGGAAGAGATACGAGAATTAGGTTCCGGTACTTATGGTTCTGTCTTCCATGGCAAATGGAAAGGCTCAGATGTTGCAATAAAAAGAATCAAAGCTAGCTGCTTCAATGGAAAGCCATCTGAGAGAGAACGCTTGGTATGTTCTAAATGAATAATAACACGACTGCCTGTTGATTGGAACTTTAATTAATTAGTATGGTCTTATAACTTGAAAATTAACATTGGAGCTTTAAGGTTATATGGTTATTACAAGAAATAAAAAATTCCTATTCTGTTTGTCTGTAGATTCAATATTGATAGAGTGCCATAACTGAATGTCTTATAACACACTTTAGAAAGACCATGTCAAAAGACTAACAATTTGTCTGAAGTCCATGCAATTAGAACACTCCCATCATTTATCAATAAGTAATTTCATTCCCTTGTTGAAGGGAGCTGTCTAAATGGTTAAACTATGTGTGGGGATCCAGTAGCTTGTCATATTTGAGTTCTGAATGTAACTTTACTATAATTTAGACCATGCAGATAACTGGAAAATATCGCACACTATTTTTAGTTTTCTTGATAGTACAATCGCAATATAGAATTTTTTTTTTGACTTTTTCTCTTTTGCATTCGTTTGAACATTAAGCACTTAAATGCTGAAAGTTCCTCTCATATATGCAAATTATTGTTGAGAAATAAGAAAATGCTAATGCCAGACCACATTGTCTGTGTCTCACAAACTAACTCATAAAAACCCCAAGGAAAAAAATTCAACTTTTAGCGGGAGGCATCCTTAAGTGTTAGATCCAATGCATATTATAATAACATTCTTACCGTTTTGTATTTTTTCGATCTACCATATCGTTTTCGTCATCATCTAAGCCTTCTCTCATAAAGAAAAAAACAATACTTTGAAGAATGATGCTAAAGCATAGATTGACCAACTTCTGTTAAAAGTTGGTGATAGTTTTTCTTATACATGATGAATAATAGTGAATGTTTTTGTAAGTGTCAAACATAGATGGGAAGTATGTTATGTCTAGGTGTGTTGGACACCACTTTTTGCTAGAAGTGTAATAGATTGCTATCATAAGGGAACAGGATGACACTAACCAAAATACACCATCTTAAGTGATTTTTAAATTTTGAAGTTTAGGTGTAGATTGAGGGTTACAATCTTATATTATATTACGTGCCCGTCGTCTAAGTGCCCTTTTCATGAGCTAGAACCTGGGCTTTCTTGCATTGGTATTTTTTAAACTACTTTCAAATGTGTGCCCTTTGAATTTAAACTTGAGTGGTTCTGAAACCATCTTAAAGTCGTTGCCATTATGCCAAAACTCTAAAGTTGAGAGTTGAGGAAACAATGAAAATTGTTACATGCCTTCTTAGGGGGCTTATATGTAATGGTTTGCAACTGATCTGGTTTTGAGGCTGGAAGCTATTGAGTTTCCATAATCTATTTCCTAGAATATGAGAATTTGAAGTTTGTATTAGTTTCCAACAATTAAAACTTTGTGGAATTGTCTTGCTATCTCTAGCATCATCAATTAAAATTGTACAAAGCCAATGGATGTTGTAAGTTTTTTTATAATCATGATTGAGATCAAATACTCTGGCGTTAATGTCGGTAGGTTAGCTAGCTTTCTAGGTCACCTTGGTGTAGATTTCATATAGGTTAAGAGTGCTGTCTCTTGCTTGGCAGAGGCACTTGGTTTGGATGTGTTCCTCTTTCTTTGTATTAATCTCTTATGCCAAAAAAGTTTCTACCATTTAGAGGTATAGCTGAGTGATCCTCTATGCTGTAGATCTTACTTGTATCATAAAATCTCTAGGCAGTAGCATTCCTTTATTAAAAAAAATTGTACATGAAGTGGCTCTTGGCAGAACATGTAGATTTTCCTTGCATCACAAAATCTCAAGGCCTGAAGGATGCTGCTTCTTTACTATGCTTTTTGCTGTTTGATTGGTCAAAATTTTTCAATCTTCTAATCTTCTAGTTGTGTTCAAAAGTGTGAGACTATGAGTTGCTACTGATTCTATATGATTCTGACTTCCAAATTTTCCATTTATAGGAACCATCCAGCTATTATTGGCAATAATCTATTAAATAATAGACCATCAGGAGAGAAGAAGAAATGACTCAGGATGTAAAAAATTTGGGCCAAAATCGTATGTTACACTGTCGATGCTCCTAAAAAAGAGAATCGATGTTTCTATTAGTGGGATACAACAATTATAATAATTTTCAATTTCCAATGGGAATAATTACATTCTATGCATGGCATCCTTTCTACAATTATATGATCAGTGAGATATTAGTTAACTACATTGTATAACCAACAGCTGGGCCGAGTTGGTGGTCTGGTTCCAAGATGGCAACGCAGTACTACAATGTGCCTAAGGTGGCCATTGTGTTTTTCTAATTTTAAAAAAAGTTTAGATGGAAATATTTGAAAAGTGTGTATTATGAAAACCATCTGAAAGAAAACTATATCAACTTGTTGCTCATCTGTGTGTATTGCTTGTTAAACCAAGATTTCATCCATATGATTTCCTCTCTAAGCATGTATAATTTCATTGAATGACAAGAAGAGGATAATTTTACATGTCCCTGCCTCTATGGCAGAAAGTATAGTGATGACATGTTCAGTCGTATTAGTCTTAATACTTTAAAAACCATCCATGTGCTAGCTTGCGAAAATTTAGATCTTTCTTGAGTTTTTTCACCCCAAAATCAGTACACAAAGTGGTGAGCTGGCCTGCAGCGGCTTGCCGCCCAGACCAGCCCAGGCGCTAGTGAATAATAACAACAAATAATAGTAACAATTTCATCATCTTCCTCTTTTCACCTTCTTCTTCAACCTCCTCTTCTCCTTCTTAAGTTCTTGAAGATGTTCTGAAGAAAAACTAGGGATACAGAGGGACTTAAAGAAGAAGGAAGAGAGAGAGAGAGAAAATAACACCTTTAGGGCTGGCGGCTTGCGAATCAATGTTGATACAGTTTCTGAGTGGGGGATTCTGTGTCAAAGGCAATGTTGCAACAGATTGGGGAGAATGGAGGGAGAAACGAGGGTTGGGGAGTAGGGGTTGAAACCCTACCTTGATCATGTCGTACTTTTATTTAATAGGATCGACCTGATTGGAGCGGGTTAAGACCTAAATTGCTGATCCAATTTAAAATTAAAAAAAATTGGTTGCTGAGGCAGTCAGATAAATTAGACTATCAAACTGCTTAGGTTTACATGGCTAGGTGGCTGAGTGGTGGTCCTCTGGTCGCCATCCAAGTGCTTTTTAAAGCACTGCTCAATATTATGTATTAATTGGAGTATGATATGCCAACCTCTTGACAAAAATTAATTGTTTTATGTTCTATTTTACTATTTTTGCTTATTCTACATGTGAATAGCAACTCAATCCATATGTTTGTATGAGTTATACATAGATATATAAATTACAACATGCACGTATATCATTGTGTTCATGTGTAGGTATTGGTGGTTGCCCTCCCTTATGCTGTTCTACGTCTGTCGCTTACAACACGTCTGTTACGTGTTTATTCATAAGTTGAAAGAGAGATGTCCTAGAAAGAGGAAGAATAGAGACTAGAAGAGAAAAAAATATAGAATGAGGAGGAGATCAGAAGAAAGAAAAAGGAATGCAGCAACATGTCTGAAAATAGAAGGGCGAAGAAAAAGAAGGGAGGAATAAGTTGAAAGGATAGGAGGTCCAGGAGGAGAAGGAAAAACAGAAAACAAAAACCAATGTGTACGTCCTATATTTTGACCTGACCTCCACAAGTACAGGGACTATTTTCCCCCTTCCAATAAAGCCCTCCGTGAATCCTAGAATATTTCTGGTTAAGAGAATGACTTACTTCGTAACCCATTATTATATATAAATATAAACTCCATAGTAGAGCAATGCTTCAATGGTTTATAAGACTTGAAAGAGTCCCAACCGACATGAAAATATTCTTTTTTGGGAAAAAAACTTGCTTGTCTCTTGTACCCATTCATGCCTTTCGTTGTCTTGCAGTCTGCCCTTAGTATTCTGAATATCTCAATTAGTATTTGTTTTGAATTTACCTCAATCAGTTTCTATAATTTGTCCTCTCTCTCTCGTTTTGTCTTGAGCTTTTTTACTTAGTACAGTTGCACTTGTGATAATTGCTCGACGTCAAACTCAATCTCATGTCTTTACTTTGTAATGAGTATTAGTTGTTATGACATTCCAAACTGTTATTTGCTACGCATCAAGCTCAACCATGTCTTTGCTTTATTATTCACATACGGCATTAAAGAACTATACAAATTGTGAGCACATACTGCTTATATTATATAATCCAAACTGTTGAGCAAGGCTATTTTTATCAGACATTTTCTAATATTTGCTAACAGTTCAGTGTTGTTCGTTTTTCATGTCTTTCTAGAATTCATCTTCTAGAATTCATCTTCTTTCAGTGAAATGTGATGATCTTAGAGCAGAAGCGTTCCACACAATCTGCCTACCCGTGGTTTTATGACATCCTCCTTGTTTGTTTTCTATCATTTGAGCAATCAAATCAAAAGTTATATAAGTTGGGATTGGGAATATAGAAAGAGGCCATGAAATTGGGTAGGCATATCATTTTGCTTTGTCAACATACTTTAGTAGGTTTCTTTCTGCATGATGCTTTTTGGTTCGGGGAGTGGAATGTAAGTCTGATGCTAGAGTAGAAATATTATTTTGGAACAAGTTTTCAATCTTCCAGTTCTCTTCATGTATAAATGCATTTTCTAGTTGTGTCTTAGGACTTCCAAGAAATGTGTCCTCATTGTATTTCCATGAACATAGGGTCATGACTTGTTTCCTGGTCTGTGTGTGCGTAGCTACAACATGATGCATCCATCACTCGCTTATCCTTTTTCTTAAAAATTAGTATAGTACCAATATATATAATATTCTATCTGTGGATATATATATTTCCCGATTCTGAATTTTGTGACTACTGATATTAGTATTTTCATATTTCTTCTGCAGATTGCTGATTTTTGGAAAGAAGCTTTGACGTTGAGTTCATTGCATCATCCCAATGTTGTAGCCTTTTATGGTGTAGTTCGTGATGGTCCTGATGGGAGTTTAGCAACTGTTACTGAGTTCATGGTCAATGGATCTCTAAAACAATTTTTGCAGAAGAAAGATAGGTAAGACCTTTAGGTGATCTTTCTGTAGTTTCATTCTCTTGCAGTTGCCAAATTTTATGGGAGAACATTCCTTGTTGTTTTGCCTTCCCTTTAAACTTTACTTGGGAGCTAACAACTACATGTAATAGCTAATAACTGCCTCTCCTGTTAGCAGAACAATTGATCGTCGCAAAAGGCTCATAATAGCAATGGATGTTGCATTTGGAATGGAGTACTTGCATGGAAAGAATATCGTCCATTTTGACCTCAAGTGTGAGAATTTGTTAGTAAATATGCGAGATCCTCAACGTCCTATATGCAAGGTAGGATGAAATAGTTTGTTTCAATCATTGAGTTAAGTATATGCATTGTATTTACACAAAACAAGAGATAGTTATTAATTGTTTCCTGGTATTGATAGTTTGTCTATATACAGTTTTAGACCATAAGAAAAGATCAAAGGAGACCAAAAGCAAGGAGAATTACGGGAAATCATGAAACAATCTTTAAATGATTTTTATCTCTGTATATGTGTTGTATTGTGCTTGAAAGATGTAGAATTATGTTGACAATCTAAAAACAAAATTGTGAAGTAAAGGTACTAAGGTTTTGTTCTTTCTTTTTGCTTTTTGATTATTATTTGCTTTCAGATTGGGGATCTGGGGCTGTCGAAGGTAAAACAACGAACCTTAGTATCGGGAGGGGTTCGTGGAACTCTACCATGGATGGCACCTGAGCTTCTAAGTGGAAAGAATAATATGGTAACTGAAAAGGTAATTTTATTCCTTTTGACACCTGTAATTCATCCATGACAAAATTGTCTCTGTCATTTGGGGTGTCTCCAGTGCTCTTTATGGCTATATATATATATATATATATATATATATATATATATATATATATATATATATATATATATATATATTTCTATCTATACATCAAGTAGTACTTACATGACAAGCTCATGTATGTATTTCTTTTTCATGTAGGTTGATGTTTATTCATTTGGAATTGTCATGTGGGAATTGCTTACTGGAGAGGAGCCTTATGGAGATATGCACTGTGGTTCTATAATTGGTGGGATTTCTCTATTAAACATATTTTATTTATTTGATTATTTTATAAACTCATCCATGCAGGATCTGGGCAGTCTTTAATTCTTCATCTCTTATGCTTCGTGATGTATTAGCTTATCAACATTCATAAATTTTCATCAATATTTGGAACGTTGACATGATTATCTTATATTCTTTCTGCCTCTTATTAAAACAGATGTGAATATATATATGGTGTGTTATTTTAAAATTAACATAACTATCTAAAATGGTAACATTTTGCTAGGAACCACTCTGTACTAAGTCTTTCCTTTCATATGCTATAGCTTAAAAACGTAGCAATGACACTTCAAAAATGAAAGCGTGTAGTTCAGCACATACAGGATACACATGTCAACTTGCATATCCTATGCGTTCTTAGAATTCACAGCATGTTACCAAGTTGTCTTTTTCAGCATTTCCATGCACGTCAACATAGACTTAGACATATCTGTGGATCTGTGTTGGCAGTTGGATGATCAGCTATTCTCTGCACGTGGGTTTTCTTAACATGACTCGTCATTATGATGGCTGGGTTCTGATGATAATTTCTTAGGTTTTCAGTTTCTAACTTTGCTATCTGCATGTGGTACTCTGACAAAATAAGTTTTTCTTGAGGAAGCTATTTACTATTTTATGTTGATTATTTCACCTAATTGTTTAAGGAGAGAGTTTTTACGTTGCCCAAAAACATTTTCAATTTTTTTTTTCACAGAAAGAAATCACATGTATACAATGCATTCTTTCATGTGGTAAGAATGTATGTAATGTATACAACCATTTAGCTTGCTGTTGTTTAGTGTAGACTGCTGGTGGTAATATCGGGGTAACATATAAATAGAAGAAACAACAACAAAAGGACACCAGCAACAGAAGCACCAACAGCAAATAAATGTAAGCTTCACCAAAAGGGATAGGCTACCTGAAACCTTTTCCTCAGTTCATCTATATTATAGACCATATCCTCTGTCAAATTAACAAACCAGATTTTAATATACTATTATGGACTGCATCCTCTTTAAATTAACACCACTGGATCTTTTGTCAAATAGTTTTATTTCTCTTTCCATTTTTGGTCTTGTTTATCCTATATCTTATTCTTGGTAGCTACTCCATGGCCATATCAACTTTTAGTTGATGCACTTATAAGTCTTCTTACGCATGTTCGAATGGTCTCAACATTCTCATGTTCCCAGTGGGAGTTACCTATAACTTCTTGCTACATGGACTTCTTTATTGCACGTACGTGCAAACACACACTGACGATGAGTTTA
Source organism: Dracaena cambodiana (assembly GCA_036321105.1). Lineage (NCBI taxonomy): Eukaryota > Viridiplantae > Streptophyta > Magnoliopsida > Asparagales > Asparagaceae > Dracaena > Dracaena cambodiana. The sequence goes on from JAYEPQ010000008.1 coordinate 34,153,427, forward strand.
AAACAATTTTATAGTTGGCAATAGGGATGTTAGCACAGTGTTACGTAATTCACTCCATTTTGCCTTGCGCCCTGTCCAGTTACATAACAATGGTATGTTTCTGATTTAGATTGCTAAAATTGGCAAAACTGAAAAGTAAATGAAGAGCATTGATGGTTAAATTGTTTCAAAAGTTTGTCCTTTTAACATATAAAAATGCTACTATTTAGCCTTGATAGTTTGACTTGCATTATCCAGACTACACTACAGATTTATAGGCTTGGAGTTTGAACTTTGATTGCTTATGCCAAGTTTAAAAAATTGGAATTGGTGTCATGATTGGCCGATCAATTATGGTATCAAAATTGGCATTATTGGACGTTTTATATTGATAATATCATAAAGATCAACAATATCCACCCGATATTATACAGTGTATTGCGTATCAGGTACATAAAAAATCCAATAAGATATATGCAATATATATCAGTATTGACGATATTTAAAAATTGGTTTATGCAATTAGATGTATATGAATGTGTCTAATCTGTTCATATTGGAAAGACATGCATAATTATTTTTTTTGAGCGAAAATACATGCATAATTATTGAAATGGCCATGTGAATGCTCGAAATGTAACATGAGCCCGAATAATGATCCAATTAAGCCTGCCCTCTTCATACCATGTATTGCTGAAAGCAGCATACCCGTACCATGCACGTACCAAGAACCAAAACGTACAATAATCTGATAACACTGGTTTGATGTATGTATGTGGTACTTGGTAATGACTTCTATCAAGATGGGTGCAAAAATTTTTTAGTTTTCAATATGAATATACACTATTTAACATTAGGTGGCCGTTATGAATCTCATAGCCATGTTTTGTGGTTCATGATTCCAGAACTTAATATATGTTCTTCCATGGCTTATTTTATGTTTTCTTTCAGTTTCAATCAAATAACCAGGGTACTCATAGTAAGCTTATCTTATGAACTTGTGCATGTGAAGCAAGTATTAAGCTACCTGGCAAATGAGCTTGCATTGGAAGACTTTACTCCACATGCTATAATTTGGTATCATGCTTGGGTACCTGAGTATGCTCATCATAAGCTTTATTTTATGAACTTGTGTATGGGAAGCAAGTCTTAATTACTTGACAAATAAGCTAGCATTGGAAGATTTTACTTAGACATGCTATAATTAGGTATCATGCTTGACATGAATGCACACACATGAATAGACACGTGAATTGAGCTCTGGTCTTATCAGAAGGACTCATGTTAGTCCTGTGAATATAAACTGCAATATGAAATCTAAACCTAAGATACTCTGATTATGATCTATGATGTTAAAGATGTCAAAAAAAGAAAGAAAAAAAAATTGAGTGTAAGATTGGAAGACACCGTGCAATTTTGACCTATGCATTGTGAAGCATGAACATAAATGAGGGACATTGATATGACACAGTAGACATGAGGACACATTAAACCCTTAAAAAAGGACATGGGGACATGGCATTGCATGTGTGTGTTATTAGATGTTTCCATAAATAATGCATATCAAAAGCTGTAATTGTTAAGACATGTCTTAAACTCTTCTTAGATGTAGAAATTAGAAAAACGTTGATGATTGACAATAGATTTTAATCAGGAAACTATATTAAAAAAAAGAATTTGAAAGTTCAATAACGCGAAGAATACAAGCCCATGAAGTCTCTCATATATCTGTAAGGTGTGTAGGTTCTATTAATATAGTATTATTCTTATGTCAAAAGATTTTTTTCTGTAGTTTGACATGCAACTGTCATATGTGGCAATATAAAAATGCAAGTTATCAATCCATGTCCATTATTCGTGCTTGCATTAGTATTCCTTCATTAGTAATGAGTGAATGCAACTATAGTTATTATATAACTTTGCATGTTATCATAAATAAAAACATAGGCCAAGCTTATGCTCAGTGAACTAAATTTGTATTACGGTAGGTGGGATGGCTAAGACACTACTCTCCCAAGTGGTCTTATGTTTGATTCCTACTAGGCGATGGGGGCACCCCAAGGCGTTAGGGATTAAGGCTATAGTAAATGAGAATTGTGTTTTCCAAGTGTATGAAGAACCTATTGGTAGATTTTGATTATGTGGATCATAAATTGAGGTCATAGAGACTATGGAGTGTACCTAATCCATATCCATGCGGTATGGAATGCGTGGTACTGGTTTTTAAGTTTCCTTATATATCTCTACTATTATAAGCAGCATAGGTGATTTCGCAACTGTGTTTGTTGGCCTCACTTCTACCGAGCAACTAATATTTGCACATAAAATTCCATGGAATTTTTGACTTTTTCATTTCCCCCCTTTATCTTAATTAGGTTTGACCAATCAATGGTAACTGCCTCTCAGTTTCAATCTCTTACCAAATATGATTTCCTTGAACTGTAACTAAATATAGCCATATCCAAATCAGCCAATTCTATATATGAAGCCTTTCCCTTGCATCAAAGAAGGAGAAGATAGAAAGGAAAGCTCTCGACCATGCCTTTTCTCTGTGCACTTTCCAGTCTCTTTTTGGCATGCAAGCCCATTGTACCTAAAACCTAGACCCATAAAATGCACATACAACATTTGACATGCTGTACCCAGTGGCCATAAATCCAGTACCGTGATTTTACTATTGTAACAGCAAATATCTTTTCTTCCACCTTATTGGTTGTTGATCAACAGCCCGTAAAATAGGGGAAACAAAATAAAAAGATAAAATGGAATCTTTTGTTTCCATGAGCATACTAATATCACATAATCGCATGGCGCTTTTATCTATGTTCTTTTGCTCATATAATCTTTCATTAATAGAAGTGGTGGAGCTAGAATTTTCAAGCAGGTAGGACACATTTTTATGGCAATGAGGATGTAACTAAGTCCTAAATTTCTTAAGAGAAGAAAAAACTTAGGCCGAATATTGAATTCAAGTGGATAACTTTGCATTTGAGAAAAATATTACTTTTGCCATTTTGGCTTTTTTCCTCTTTAAACAAAGGCCCTAGTCCTTGCACATGGGACTTTTCATAATCAAATTATTTTCCTTTGCCAATTAAGGGAGGTTGGAGTTCTTCATTTTTGGTTTCATTTTAATCTGAACTTAGCATAATCTGTAGCAAGTAATTTATATACTCTTTCTTAATAGTTTCTTTATTATTTTATTTCAAAGAACGATTATAGTCTAGTCTTGAGTGTAGGATATTTTGCAACCATTCTTGTTGATCTTAACAGCTTTGTAGGTTTTCTTACTGCAAAAAATGTATGCAATAGAGTTAAAGTTGTTCCTAGAATTTCCTGTAGGCCAAGCTGACTAATTTATTGTAAGCTTTCATTTTTCACAATTTGTTTTTCTTCGGGTCAACCAACTGTTCAGTTTTATCTCTATGGTCAAGGGAGAAGAAAGATAAAGTTGGTTAGGAATTTTTTTTAAAAAAAAAATTAGGTCATAGCCGTTACCAAGCTAAACTCTATCAGTGTCCACAGGAATCAAACTTGAAACCTCTCGTGAGAGCAAGGGTTGTTACCAATGGACTAGTGTTTTGAATTAGAAAGTTCTTATGGGAAATTAGAAGATAAATACTATTTTTAACTTATGGGGCGTGTCTCTTCATAAAACAATTACGAGGTCATACTTATTTGGGATTTGCCTTGGGCCAACAAGGCTGCAAGAAGTGGAACCTGCACATTGTCATATCATTCTGTGAGTGATTATTACGATATTACAAGAGGCAATGTGTTTTGGTGGCCCATGAATCTTCTATTCAGCTACTTAACAGTTTCTGTTAGGCAACCTAAATTTCCAGACCAGGCACAGTTTAGATAGAAGGAAATTAGTTTAGGGAATGAAAGGAAAAAGTGTAAATCTTAGGTAGGGCATGTGCCCTACCTCAAGTGTACTTGCCTCTGCTTTTGAGTAGGAGGTGTAGAAGCAAATATTTTTTTCATTGTAGGCATGATGCAATACAATAAGATTTTCGAGACATGCGGTATGCAAAAGATTGGGATAGGTATTTAATTGTAATAATTAAATTACATTTTCGCAAATAGTCATGTTTGATAATTCTATCATAAATTATATTGAAACTTAGGAAAAAAAAATTAACCGACTCTTTGGCCTAAGTTAATAATATGATAAAATATTTAAATTTCTAGATATATCCTAACCAGTATTTTAAATTTCGGCCGATAACATTATACACGAATATCATATCAGATCTTGAGGTATCTAATATGTGGTCTATCATATAGCAGGCCGATATTGCTGACATTTTCAGTATTGCTAATAGAATACACTCGATATTGCCCAATTTTGATACCATAATTGGTTAGCCGATATCATTATTTCTAATATTTTAAACCATGGTCCGAACTACCCATGTTATGTAATTTTGGCTAGCGGTTAGAGTAAATGATTACATTTTGTTACTTTATGTTTATTACAATCTTTAAGTTGTCTAAGTAGTCCATATTTGTTAGTAGTTATCCGCTATCTAAATTAATCATTCCTTATTAATAATTCAAATTGGATGAGAATTCCAAATTTCCAATTAAATGTTTAGCTTCTTGTGTACTGGTAAGCATAAGTTGCCCATATTTATTATCAATTATTATATGTCCAAATTAGTCTAGAGTTGCAGTTCACATACTAAGTTGTGTATTGGTAAGCTAAAACAGAGAGAAAAAAATTGAGAATCACAATTATGTTTCAGTTTGCTATATCACAAAATAAAAGAAAAGAAAAGAGGGCATAATTAAGACTTGAAATTTTGGTCTTCTTATAACTTATCCTCTAGAATGCTTCTTTATTATAAACAAACTATTAACCTAAAGAAATACTATGTATATCTTTATGATTTCATATGGGCCTTGCAAAATTTTCTAAAATCAAATGTGGGCGTACACCCACATTTGACATGATATAGATTCAGCATTGCACCTTCCATAAAAATTTAAATGTGTACAAAAAGGACTTACAAAATTAAAATTTACATTTGTCGTGCATGGACAATAATATATATATATATATATATATATATATATATATATATATATATATATATATATATATATATATATATATATATATTTGTATGTGCATAGTATGTGGTCATCTAATGCGGATATCATTGTTCTCTATAAATGTATTATGCATTTTCCAGCAAAAAAAAATCGGTGTACCCAGTCGTGTCGAACACGACACCTGTGTACCCATGTCCAATACTTATAAATGTCAAAATCTTATTTTATATAGAAGTATATATGAGAATGAAGTTTGTCACCCTTTTGATGAAAACTAGATATTCTATTATTCATTTTACTTTTTAGCTCCTTTCATTTATGGATTTAACTTAATATAGATCTTCTTACGAGTTAGAGATACATATATACTTTTAAAAATGCAAATATAGCTACATCCTCATGTCCATATGTTGGAGGGCTGTTGTGTCTAACATTCCTTGTCGATGTCGGAGTACACCACATGTGTTTGTGTCTACAAATCATAGAACATTCTGACATTTGGAATTCGTGAAACTTGTTGAGTTGATTAGTCTAAAGATTTATGACTGTATCACTCTGTGATGCCTTGGCATATTTCCGCCGATCCATCATTGATAAGTAAGATATGAAGTGGTGTTATTAAGGGTATTCCTGATTAAGGGCTCAGTCTCTTGTCAAAGTTCAGAAATATTGTGCCTAGGCCTGGAATATTGACACTCCTAGTTCATTAGTTGGGAATGAAAGAAGAGGCACTGCTTCTTGTCGGCAAGACGTTCTAGAGTGGTGTGTTCATTAGTTGAAACCAAGTTTAATGCTAACTGAAGTTATATTTCCAGGCTTATTTGATCTACCAGAGAATGATAGTAACTGGATATTTATTTTTTGCACTATCCAAGTGCATGAAAAATCTGTATGGAATAGTAATTTCTATACTATAGATGATCCTTTTTATTAGTCCTCATCACTCCTTGCTTCATTATGGAGTCCGGGTTTGTTGCCATAGTTAAGGAAAGTACTGAAGCCAAGTGGCTCAGAAATGTTTTGGTTATACCAATTTAGGGGAGACCAACATCATCGTCTTTTTCATTGTGACTACTACTGGTAGAGCAAAGAATAAAGTATATGGGGAAAAGAGCAGGCATGTATGCCTAAGATATAAAATTATAATCTGTTGCTAGATGATGGGATTATATATGTTGACTGTGAAAACTTATATTAAGTGATTTCTTTGACCAAACTACTAGGGAGAAAACTAGTGAGAATACATCAAGGGGGAATAGAAGTTTTGTCTATATCAAAGATTTAAGAATGATGGTACCTAACTTATGTGATTGACAATCTCATGCAGTAAGTTTATGTAGGTAATAACAATTAACTTGTTTACATCGTACTGCATTATAACTATTCTTATTATTGAGAAGTTCCTACAGTGTAGATTCTTATTATTGAGAAGTTCCTACGGTGTAGATAGCGCAAATTGCAATGTGCAAAGGTTGAGTATTAGCTTAATGTATTGTCATAATCCTTCTTGCATGGTGTGTTTAATTGCACTTCACACTTGATGGAACCACCTATATGAGTGGAAGTGGGGACGTTCTCTATGAGAGTATGGACATATTTCCTATAATACTCAAGAATATTTTGGTAGGGCACATGGCTGATTCGCGCCAATTTGTTTTGAGCAACTCAGTTCCGAGAACAATATATGCATTGTAGGTTAATGATTCATAATAAGGGAGATTGGTTTATAGAAACTTTATGTTTCACCAACTTCCTGTAGAATACACTATATAACCTTGGTAGTGGTTCATAGACCAAAGGAAACAATGAATTCTCATATTTCTTCCTTTTTTGATTCTTTATTTCTCCCTTGATTCGATTGTCCTTTTAATTTTGAAATAGTAGGGGATTGTTGGTGTGGGGTGTCTTTCAATTATAGTTAACTTCTTTTAGTCCCAAATCAAATAGAAAAAGTTAGGGTGTTTATGTAAATTCTCTCATAGTGTGTTTAATGGGCCTAGGAACAAGTGGGGCCCTTGCATGCACAGAAGCCTATAAAGCACAGTGAAGGCAAATGGGCAATCAAATCCCGAAAATTTTAATGTGCATGTGTGCTCGCATCACGACTATAGGAGGGTGTAAACTCAAGTTTGGAAGCCTAGTAGGTGTGACCTAAATAGGCTGAGTTTTACCATTTTATTTCTTCTCTATTCAAGTAGAAGATCGATTGTGCAATGATAAGGTTCTCTCTGCACAAGTATGATGATTCTCTCTCACAACCTCTCTCCATAATAGATAACTAGCAATTTTTCCATGAATGCTTTCTTTGTTCGAAGTGAATAACTTTTTTCTTGAAAGGATAGATATAGCTCTCCTTCAATATGCAGAAAATTTTTCTCCTTTGCTTAATTGCTTCCTCCTGATCTTTCTATCTCCTGCAACTCTCAAAGGAATAAACACCATCCATCTTTTCAAGCCTATGCATTGTGAGTGCACACTTGAAGAGCCATTGATTGTTGAACCTAGAGGGTAGGCCACCAACAACCTATTGCACAAGATACTATCTTAGAGAGGCACGATTTACTCTTAAAGATGGTACTTGGCATGACTCAATCGCACTGAGACGTTTTCATTTATTGTGAAAGCTAATTTTAATTTGCGTAGTAGTAATCTATAATTAGTACCTTTTTTCTGAACAATTGATAGCTCACAACTATTGTAGACAAGTATGAAGAAGCGCGCACACGCTATCTGCTGTAGAAGTATGTGTTATTTGATGGATGTCAATTTAAGCACCATTTATTAAGAATAATTTAATCAATCAAAGCAGAGAAAAAATCTCAAATCACCAGACATGGTAACATGGAGATATTTAACGTGGAAAAGCCAAACGAGGAAAAAACTATGGAAGAACTGCACTATGATCTTAAGTCAATTACATCGATTTGACTGCAACCATTAGACAATTACGACCGATCAATAGTTTAAAATCTAACTCATCTAGTAGAAAGTTCCATACGGAGTTCTACACTCAAATTATTACAAACCTAACAATAACTCACCACTCAAGATGCAGATCTACAAATATTAAATTGTAAAAGAATTACAATTTATAAATTATAAATTGTGATAATTTCTACTCGTTTTTGTAAAAGAATTACAAAAACGAGTAGAAATTATCACAACCATAGATTAAGTCAAATCACGAATTGAAGCTCCTTCTTAAATAAAAAATCTCTTTATTCTTGAGAAGCTATCTTTTTCTCTTTTTCTTCCCCTCTTTTCTTTTTCTTTTGTTCACTTTTTTCTACACTTTTCTTTGTTGAAGTTGACGACATATAAATAGGATTTACACCTTCTAAATAAACCCTCAAACTCTTTTTTTAATCATATCCGTTGAAATTAAATTCAAAGATCCAAAAGAAATCACAATCTAGCTTAAGTTTCAACAAGGATCTAAAAGAAACCATAATCCAATTTAAATTCCATCAACAATCCAAAAGAAATCATAATCCAAATTAAATTCCATTTAGGATCCAAAAAACAATTCAACAACTCTTAAGTAAAATGGCTGTAACTTTTGATTATGAAGTCCGATTTGGGTAATCCAGGCGCCGTTAAAAAGAAAACTCAAAACTCTACAAATTCTTCTTATACAAATTTTTCCAGTTTTCCCTGCATCATCTTCAAAACTTGGCTTAAAGTTGATGTTATTGCACAAACTTCATCAATTTTTGCTGCTTTGAGCGATCATAAGTTTCATATCCGAACTTCGTTTTAGCTGATTTTGGTGTCGTTATGAAGGTTGTTCAGAGCTATACACTATTATAGTGACACCTTCCTCAGATTCTCATCGTAGCTTTGCCATGCCAGTCGTGTTGGTTTTTATCAACTTTGAGTTTATTTATACTCAAGTACTTGAACTGGATCTTCATGAGTTTTATCACGACTTGCCACATATGTAGGAGCAAAAATCCTAACAAAGTAAATCTCGGTTTAGGACGTTCATCTATGCCCATTTGATGATAAACAGATAAAGTTAAAACCACATGATAATGGTTTTTAAGGGACTAAAGAGGATGTAGGTGAGCTAGAACTGAGTGGACCTCAAAACTAGGTTCCCATAATTTGCATAGTAGTAATCGGTAATTAGTACCTAAATCTTCTGCACGATGAATGACATCATATGTCATGAAAAGTAACCCTGAAAGTCTTTGGGGTTTAGAACATAAATGACTATTTGTGCATCTAATATGTATTCAATGGTAATGTGGGTTGTTCCTACTTGTATATATTGAAAAATGATAAGTAGAAACATATGCGTTATTGAACTTTCTGGACCTTTCACATTAAAACTCAATTTTCATGTTTGATAGTTACATTTTGTAGAAACTTCATGTATATGTACGTAGTCTTAGACTCTTAGTGGGAATTATATATGTTCCTTTCTTGTTGTTCTAACTTGAAGCAACAGAGTTCTTTATCCATTTGAGTCGAGCTTAAAATTTTTTATCATTATGGTTTTCTAGGGGGAATTATGAGCAATTCGTTACGTCCTCAAATCCCAACTTGGTGTGATCCTGAGTGGAAATCCTTGATGGAAAGGTGTTGGTCCTCTGATCCTGGGGAAAGGCCATCATTCTCCGAAATCTCTCAAAAATTACGGAAAATGGCTGCGGCAATTAATGTGAAATGAAGGGTTGTCTTATCCAAGAAATATTTTTTTCCTCCTCCTCTCACCATCTATATGCACTTTGCTGTTGAGAAGAGAACAAATCGTTGAATGATAAATACTGCATGCATACTATTCCATACGACTATATGCTTTTGCAGTTAGGTGTTTTTAATGGGCATCTGAACCCTTTTGTAGTGCTTCCAAACATGATTTTTTTTCTTCATGTGGTGCAAGTGCATGCCCATGTCATATTGTACAGGGGAATAACATTGGTAATCAGAGGATGAGAAAAAGGAGTATACAAATGTAAGTTGGCTTTCTATTGATTTTCCTTTGATTCCTTAAGGTATTATTATTTTTATCCCCCTTTGTGTGGAGAAATTAATTTTCTTTCCTTTGCAGGATCATGTAACATAGATCTTTTGGGGACCTTTGCAATAATTGTGGAAGCATGGTATGAAATCCTTTATCCTCTGGTTGGGAACCACATACACTGTAAATATATTTTGTTAATTCTATGATTCCCACCCATATGGAGAGGTAGTAGTACATTATGCTACATTTTTTTAAAACCTTGGTAGCAGTTTTGCTATAGTTTGTTTGTATAAAGAGCAAAGAACAAATGACGTAAAAGCTCAGCACAATATATAGTTTCTTTTATATCTGTTATCTCTAAGCCGGCTGTGTAACATCCGAGGCAAAGAAGAAATAAAAAAGTCATTTTGTATGGGAGATCTAATGTCTCATTTACTGAACTTTTGTTTACTTTCTCAATTCTATGTTAATTAGAAATGACAGATTTTGTACAATGATTGCATACTTTTGATTGCATTTAGACTACTTACAGAGGATGTAGTTGGTTGTATATTTATCTGTTTCTGTAGTTTGAACCCCAAAATTTAAGCATATATTAGAATGTCCAGATAGAAGGTATAGGAGTTTCACTTATTTGGTAGAGGATGGTGGACGGTGGAGGTATAATCAACTGATTGAAGTTGGCAGATGCAAGTTGAGAATCTTGATTAGCCAAGGTGCTCAAACTCTGTTGATGGAGCAACAGAGAGAGAGAGTCTGAGTCCCATTGGTTTTTTTTAAGCAATGATCAAAAAGTTGCAGTATCACCAGGTCTAGCTTTCAAAAGAAATGAAGATAGATTCATAACGGCCAGGCAGTTGAGGCAAAATTTTGTTCATTTGCTAAGCGTGCACATCAATGTAGTTGCCATTTTTTTAAAGACAATGTAAACTCAGTGGATAAGTGAGATAGTGATTATGGAAATCAGGCTGATAATAATAGTAATTGATTCCCGGCAAATTGACCGATTTTGGCATTACTGTATCAGCTTGAAGCATAATAGATATTTGCACACTCAGTGTCCTGACTCCCACCTTGATCTAGTGGTTGCTAATTTTAATATTTCTTTGATTTTTTATTGATTTTTTAATTTAGAAGAATCGTAACATTTTCCAGACTTAGTTCATAGGCATTTACTATGTTGGCAAGTAGCATTTTAGATGGTTTACTAAAAGCCCTATGGATCAGGGGTTTATCTTGAAGTAGTTTCCATCTTGAGGATTGCTGTGTGATTGTGTCTATTATCTTCCTTGCATTCTTGACATCAGGGAGTTGCAAATTTAGTATATCAGAGCTGATATGTTACACAAAACTAGATGTAGAATATGTGCTTCACAAGTTTTGGTACATTTGGAAACATTTACCTTGCTTCAATCTCACATTACAAAATAGGGCCACTTCTAGCTATTGTAGTTTTAAGTAGTTTGGAGTTCTTCGGTCCACCTATACCATTTTTGATGGATGCTGTAGGAGTTGAAGCTAAGCTCTAGCTGAATGAAGTGTGCACACCATCTATTTGTTTCTATAGAAAGCGGTTGAAACGAACTCCTCTGGAATTTGGAGTACTGCATTGAGATAAGTTCAAAGAAATGCATCTTTCTTTTTGTTTATTATAGATTATGAGTACCAGTATAATCATGAGTACCAGTTTAGGCAGCACTTCATATTGTATGTCCAGCAATAATTTTCAATGGGATGTGCTGGGTGTTTCTGCATCTTTTATTTCAGCTGATTCGTCTCTGGCATGAGACTACACCATAACTGCTCCGTGATGTAAATGAATTCTTCATCTAGGGGATCCATCTAGTTGTAGGGGATCCATCTAGTTGTTTCTTATTGGTTCATAGGGAAAGTTGAGAATGTGGAAGAACAAGGATGAAAGCTGTGAAAAGTGAACATACCAACAGCATCCTGTCTTTATAAACAGTATGAGCACACATATAGATTTTACATTTTTTTTGTTTATTTGGATCATTCTTTGTAAGTCAATATTTACCGTTATATTCCAATTCGTATAGTCCAGCATCGGATATGTGATAAGAATAATGTAGTTTGTAATGATTTTCTCGAACTTATAAAGTTATATAAAGTAATCGTAGTAAGTTTTTTTGAGCAAAGAATCCATCGTTTAATTATAAATTATTCTAACTGAAGAGACTTAGAACATTAGTCGGAAGTGTGCGGTATACCAGCTGAACGCTAGGGTATACTAGCTGAACGCTAGGCGGAAGCATGCGAACACTAGTCGGAAGCATGCTGAACAACTGAAAATTTGCGTGAGTGGTATCGAAGGACACCTGTTAAATGTCCAAAATTTGTTGTTAATTATAAACTATTTTATCAATGAAGGCTTTAACATAGTGGTAGGAATACGGAGCACTTTACATATTGGTTGCAATTTGTTGCCTCTACTGGGTAGCGGGCGTTACATTTATCTGGCTACTTGCGTTACATTTATCTGGCTACTAACTTGGACAAAGTTTTGCATTTGCCTCTAACTAGGATAGTGTTTAGCAGCAGCTTTTCAATTTGTCTAAATAACCTAATAATAGATCCGGTAGCATAATCTGTGTGAAAATGGTGCTATCCTTCATATCAGCAGGATTCTGTCTGTACGTTTGTGCTCACCGGTCTGCTTATTTACCAATGGACGTATTCGTTAATATAAAAAGAGTGAAGAAATGCATGACTGACTAATGCCCTCTTAGAATTTTATTTATTTATTTATTTTTTCCATATCACCAGATAAATTGTATAAACTTACAACTGGGACAAGGTCACTACATTTTTTACGTGAAAAAGTAAATCTCACCTGTACCATAATCAACATGCTGATTGAAACACAAGGATCAGCAGATGAAGCTCAAAATAGTGTTCTCTGATATATATCCTTGTCCAATAATAGTACTTCAACTTGCTTAAAGCTTGATTACAAGTCTATACATTAAAATATCTCCAGAAGATACCACCACTTTGCCAATCAAATATTTAGGTTTTGACTTCAAAGATATTAATAACTTATCCTTGCGAAAAAAATCTCTAACTGCATCCCTCCTCATTTCAAATAAAATCTCTAACTGCATCCCTCTCCTCATTTCGAATTAATAACTTATCCTTGCGAAAAAAATCTCTAACTGCATCCCTCCTCATTTCAAATAAAATCTCTAACTGCATCCCTCTCCTCATTTCGAATTAAACTGCTCGTTTGGACATTAAGTGTTGTGAAGGAGCTCAACAAGTCCACCAGAGTATATGCCACAGTTCCCGAAAAGCTAATTCAACTCCTCCGAAAAGCTAATTCAACTCCTCTAATCTTAGAGAAGACATTGCTTTAAGGTCTAATACTTTGGAGTATTGTTTGTTTGGAAGTTGTTTAGGTGACTCTACTCCATGAAATTTGAGAACCACTTTGCAATAATCTATTTGGAAGGATTTGTTGCTCTTACTGTCTTATTTGTTGCATGCTTGATATTGATTCGCATGTCCTGTACAACCACTGTATGGTCTTAGTTTTTTTTTATTTTTATGATTCAATCTTGCTTCTTAGTAACAATTTTGGAGTCATTTTATATTCATGACATATAGGATATTATTACATGGATAATTCATGACTTGGCCTTAAAAATTAAATAGAATTTTTTTAATAATTTCTTCAAAATTGAAAAGAAGAGTCAATAATATATAAATTAACATAGGAGTAGCCATAAATGTTTTCTAGTTGAATATTACATAGTAATTTCTATCTTGATGCATGCAGATCTGATTGGAATTTGGAAATAATTAAAATATCATTGGAAACTATACTTCTTAAACTTGGGCCAGCAATTTTTAGAATCTCTTATGGCTGAAATATGTTATCCTTCTTTTGATGAAAAAAAAAATAGGAACATAACAATGTTGAATCTTGGACAAATGTTAGATTGGGAGACTAGATACTTCACGAGATATATATGGAAAATTTAGAACTTGCTCAGATCTGTGAGTAAAGATAGTTGTGTTAATGGATTAATTTAAAAAAAACAAAACAAATATTCACAAAATCGTTTTCATAGACATCAATTAGCAAAGAAAGAAACAAGAACACAATAAAGTACAGGAATATGGGATATGACAAATTTACAGCTATCATAATTTTACCCATTGTTCTATTTGTTTAAGTGCTTTGTGTCAATTGCCTCCAATAGCTCATAGTGTTAAAAAGAATGTGAAAAATTGATTGATCAAACATGAAAACATTCAATGGTACTTAATATAATATAAATTCTATCTGCAATATGCATTTGCTATATAGTGGTTAATTATGTGAAGGTATATATCATTTTCCAAAGTGGGGATAACCTAGCTAATATTGGCTTAAGAAATTCATATAAATTGAATGAGTAAACAGGCCCAAAGGGGTGCACCCAAATGATGAGATTTGTGTGATATGCTGAATAGGATATCATTTTTTGGCATAATGGGCATAATATAAGATTTTCACTAAAAGAAAAATATAACTAAATTGTTAAATATATTTTGGCAAATCTTATGCAGGGAATCTGAAAAATCATGCATATAACCTAATACGAGTAGGACCTTCATCTATTGTGGAATTAAACATGGCATAGCCATACCATCTAAAGTTTAATCTCAAAATTATGAGTTTCTTTTGTCAATTTCATGAAATAGCATTGAGTTTAACCAGATTGAAAAGAAAGGTTCTTTTTGTTAATAAGCTTATAAGAACATAACCCACAAACTTGAACAAACTCTAATATTGGTTTCTGCTGACTGTTATGATATTGGATAATAATATTATAGATGACAATGATACCAACTTTTATAAGGTGGGCTTTATATTTGAAAAGGGACTTAATTAAGACTGAAGCTGCTGATCACCAATCGGATGATCTTAATTTAGTGCTGCTATAGCCAGGACTTTATGCAGAACAATCATGATTAATTACAGATTTGCAACTATTAATTAATAAATAAAATAAAACTAACATTAATGTAACAAAGTCAAATACTAAAAACTTCCTATCTTGAGTATTTCTTTTCCTATTTGATATTTGTACTGTAAAATAATCAACCATTGACAGGTATTTTTCTCTTGTTTTCTCGCCCCCCTCGTTAATCATTTGATTTTTGTTTTTTTGGCGAGAGAATTATAAATCATGTACTCATCATTATTGATTTGAAGAAAAGCGACATAATCTGAATTTGATTATGAATTTTGCTCTCCATATTTTACCATCCAAACCAGATATAATTAAGACACTTTAAACCGTATTTAGTCTAATTGGATATTAAGATTTTACTAACAGTCTACAAAATCCTTCTACATTATTTATTGTAGCTCTTTTCTGGAGAAGAAACACATGCATATTGAAACCAAGAATGCAATTGTGGAAGATTCGTGAGGCTGCACTTTTACATTATGTTATAACATGCCCAAACACTTGTCTTCGATCAATTATCATTTCCATTAATTTTTTTTTGTTTTCTACAATTAAATTGTAAATAAGAGGAGTCTAGTCTTTTACGGAGCTATAATGGGATGGCAGTTGATTACAGGAGACGCGCGATCTTAACACATCAAGTAGTCATATTGCTTAATTGTCGATCGCGGGAACTCCACACACCCCGTATTGTCGTGTCAATAGAAACAATTGATTTTGTAACATTTTGGTCCAAAATTGAAGATCACCAAGCTTCTGTTGATCTAGCAACTTGCATCTTTAGAATCAGCTGACTATAAACTGTAATACAATTTGGATGCATAGTAAAAATGAACTGGCTATAAACTCTGATACAAAAATGAGCTGACCATAAACTCCAGTTGCTTGCATGTTAAAAATAAGCTGACTATAAACTGTACTTCAATTTGGATATAACTAATAATGTGTGTAATCAAATTATATACTTGTGTTATATATATATATATATATATATATATATATATATATATATATATATATATATTCATATTTGGTAAGATTCCAAGAAAGAGATAATTATTTTTAAACCTCCACTCATTTCATGCTGACTTAGGACTATATACAAGTTTAATTTGTAGACTTTTTGGTTTCCCATGCTAATTTTGTTGACTATTGTTGCTTAAGATGGCTAACAAGCTGACAGAACAACGGTAAGGGTCATTGGCCCCGCACCAAAACTTCCGTATATCTGAGAGTACTACCTACTTCGAAGACTTTATATATATATAGGCAAATATTTTGCTTATGCTATGTGTATATGACTTTATTGCTCATTTACATATTTGCATATTGCTTTCTTAGACCACATGATATCTGGGTCAGAAGTTCTTGATCCTTGATTTTTTATTCTAGCTATATAGTGTTAACGATCATCGCAATGCTAATTTGTGTAGGTTTAATTATTTCCATTTAATTGTTAGACTTTTCGATGTAGGCTTTAGTTTGGTTTTGTATTTTTCTTTCTCTTTAATTAAGTGTGTTTAGGGTTTAGGTGTTAACACACAACTCCAGGCATATTACTCAAGGAAAAAAAAAAAAAAGACATTAGAGTTAACCCAGTGGCAAACATTTAAATATTTTTCAGTGTGAACACTATGGAGAACTACTTTCTACATGAAAATAAAGACGAACTTTTTCTTTTCAGTGTGGGCACAAAGGAAGTATTTTCCCATGAAAAAAGAAGAAATAAGACAGTCAAGATCTGAACTTAGGATTTCCACTAACAAAATTTTAAGACTTACCATTTGTGAGCTATATTTTAAGTATGCTTAGTTTTTTTTTAGAGAACACTCCTAAACAAGAGATATGTTATATGCAAATCTCAGTATTACGTGTAGTTTTCAATTGTTTTTAATAAAATTAAGTGACAGGTCTCTCAGACGATAGTGAACAACAAGAGAACGAGGGGCTTCTACAGATGGATTGCGACATTCCTATAACAGTTGTCACTTTGGATAATAGAGACACGGATAGAGGGGAGTTTCCAAAGGAGCACACCATTTTTCCTAGTGAGCCTACTTTCCAACTGAAAACCCGAGCAAAAAAAACTATTTAATAGGCTCACTAGGAAAAGTGGTGTGCTCCTTTGGAAACTCCCCGGATAGAGAGGTGTTCACGAATGAAGAAAAGAGAAAGGAATAGTGCCACTTATCTTGGTTGCTCAAAAAATAACTATCTAGTAGGCTCACTAGG